>PVKB01007651.1:0-30193 GCA_004027205.1 Ctenodactylus gundi
CCAGGCCTTCGCGAAGCCTGTCTGCCCAGGGTCTATTTCCCTACGGACTGACACGCCCCGCTTAGCAGGAAAGATGGCTTTTCCCCAGGCTCTGCACCCACGCCGGTCCCCGCGGGCGGCGCTTCCCCTCGCGGGACGCAGCAGCCGAGGGCCTGCAGGGGGCGCCCTTCTCCGCCCGCCTCGGCCGCCGCCGAACCCGAGCGCGGTTCCCACGCCGTCCGCAGGAAGACAATCCCTCGGCGGAATTTCCCAGGGGCGCCTCTGCCTTCAGCTCGTCTCCCAGCCTCACAACAGACTTCCCTGCGGAAGACGCGTCGCTGCGTGCAACAGGGGCGACACAGCGGATTTCCCCGTAGGTGCTGCTCTCTACCGGGGCCCAGACCGCCAGGGAACCCCGCGGGCGTCTGCCGCGGGCGTCGTCTCCTCCGGACGCCCCTGCCCCGCGGGGCCCGTCTCCCCGGGGCGCCCCTGCCACCCGGGGCCGTCTCCTCCGGACGGCCCTCCCCCGCGGGGCTCCTCGAAGGACCCCCCTCACCAGCCTTCTCTACGCAGCGATCCCGCGCCTCCCCACACTGAGCGTGACCCTGGCGTGACCCCGCCTCCACAGCTCCTCTCCTTGGGGCGTTTCCTTTCGAGACCCCTCTCCCGCGGTGGTCTCTGGGGGCCAGGAAGTGGAGCAGTGCGTAGAGAACGTGGCTCCCAGAAGTTACTCAGGCTTCTCTGGTTTGAAGGGCAGATGTGCAAAAGGACAACAGGGCATTGGCTGCACCTCAAAACCGTCTTCTCTCTGTCTCTCTCACCTAGGTCCTCCTTAACTGGGATTGACAACCGGTAAATAGGGTGAAAGCTCGGGGACGAGGCCCAAAAGTAGGCTGCATTGGCCGGGAATCGAACCCGGGTCTCCCGCGTGGGAGGCGAGAATTCTACCACTGAACCACCAATGCTTCCTGGCTGCTCTATACTTTGCTTCATTTAGAAAAAGCAGAAGACCCACCTGGAAAGCAGTCCTGAAGTGCAGCTTTGCGCGGCCCTCGTGAAAGCTACAGCAAAAAATGGCAGACACATGCTTGAGTAGGAGATCTGCCTCGTTATGTTTTCCAGGAAAACTACATATCCTGAAAAACCTTCATTCCCAGGTAGGTTCCTAACACCCGGGCAGCCAACCTCTCCAGGAAAACAGCAGACGTTTATCGGCTCTCTGATCTCTGAACCTCTGTCTGGCCGCAAACTACAACTAGTTCATTCTAAAACGGCTAAGCCTAGTAAGGATACTCTCTCTGCCCTTCCACTGCTTGGTGCCTCCAGTCCTTCCTCTCAATCATGAGATCAAAATCACAAGTTTGCCAAGGGCCCTCCAAAGCCCCAGAATATTCGGGAGGCTGCACCGCTGTGGAGGGGCCTGGCTTGCTCCAGGAGAATTGGGTGCCAGTGGTGCTTGTCTTAGGTGTTCCCAGAGAAGGCCAGGGGTCAAATCCTGCTTGCATTTCGGTTCTTAGGCCTTGCAGCTTGCGAATAAATGAAAGTTTCGTCCCAGGAATTCCTCCCTTTCGGACCCCGTTTGGCCAGTGCAGGGATAGACAGTTCCGGCTGAGTCAGCGTGCCTGCCATGGGTAGGGTGCCCTTCGTTTTTGCAGGTGGAGATCCCTGGCCATTTGCCTCTGTGAGTACAGGTGTTCTAACACTTTTGCTTCCAATTAACCTTGTACCGATTTGAACTGCTTGTACAATATGACCTTTTTTTCTGGCGAACAAACTAAGAGCTGGAATTTGTTTTTACATTCAGTATGAAAAGAGTTGATTCATTATAGTTAGCATTTTTCAGCATTATCTTGTTATGGGATTCCTGGCATCCTTTGTCTGATTGTCACCCTTCTATTGTGTGTTTCCTGGTTTGTTTTCTTGTTGTTTGTTTGTGTCTGTTTGTTTTCGATTGTTCTTTAAATCTCTTTCTACCTTTCATCACCTGACTCTTCTAGTTGCATAGATTTTCTGTTTTCTTGTAACGTTTCTGGAATTGGGGCCCCTGGTTAGTTAAGGTATGTTTGGTCTGTAGTGCCGGGTGTCAAGGTAGTTACACCCCTTCCTTTAGGACACACCACAGTGGCCTCTCCCAGCCAGACCTCCAGGGTCTTTCATTGTTTTCTGTGTGTATTCTTCTTCCATTCCCGTCCCCTTGTCCATTTCCAGAAACTCATGCTCCGGGGGTACAGAACATGTCCTCTTATCCCTCGCAATGTCCTAGCAAATTTAAATGAGAGCTGTCTTTTAGAAATATACACTGCTCCGGTGGGTGGCTGCTGGGGTGAAAACAGCTGTCAGTGAGTTTGTTCAGTTAACTCCAATGCATTTCCCTTTCTGGTCGAAGGGGTTGGACAATTACCAATTACCCATCACAGGTTCCATTGCAGGTTGGGTTCCACATAGAATTTAGGGTTTTTTATCTGGGTTGGGTGGCACAGGTCTGTAATCGTCCCAATCTGGGAGGCTGAGGCAGGAGAATCACAAGCCCAAGCCCAGCCGGTCATTTAGTGACTTAGCAAGATGGGGTGAAAAATTAAAAAAAAAAAAAAAAAAAGTTCTTCTTACCTGCTCTCCAGAGAGTTGGCCAAAGTGAAGAGAGGTAACCTTCCCACTGCTGTTGCTAATGGAAAATAAGACTGTTTAACCAGGAGTGCTTAGAGACCTTGACCGCTCATAGTCACGTTCCCGTCTCCTGTGACTACTTCAGTGAGGCCGAGAGGCCCCCGTGATGGCAGCACTTGCTGCGTGCTCACCACCCGATGGCGGGCAGAAAGGAAAGCCTGTGGATTCCCGTGTCAGTGCTTCCATGTGAGTACTGCTTCCCAGCTTGGGCCTTGGGGTGGGCCAGGGAGACAGAGGGGAAGCACCAGAGCTGGGTAGAGAGCACTGTGAATGACTGTATATAAGAAGTATGAGACGGGCCCCTAGGGGCTGTGTTGTTGCTAGACACATGGCCGTGCTCCAGTATTCAGCCTCTCCAAGGACGCCCGCTCCAGGGGGTTTCAGAGAAGTCATAGGTTCGACTGTGAAGTGGGATCATCCAAAACCTGTACAGTTAGATATAGGATACTGCACTCCTAATGCTGGGGCTGGATGTATTTCCCAGAGAACACAAAAGGCCTTTACAATAAGAAATAATAATATGTATGAGTCTGATTTCATCCTTTAAATTGTTTATCAGAACCACTATAAATAATTTCTAAAAACAAGCCAGAGTAAGAGAGGTTTTATGCAACGTTCTTATGTAATAAATGACTCAAAATTGGAATGGGAAAAACATTTAAACACCAACCATGATAAGTCAACAATAAAAGGAAACAGGGTACTTTGGGGGAAAAAAAAGCTTATCTAAGAGAAGAAATTGCAGGACAGCTTTGGAAGGTTCCCTCCCCACACCCCTATTGGTCTTACTAAATTGCCCAGACTAGCCTCAAAATCATTATTCTCCTGCATCAGGGGTCAAAAGAGCTTGGATTTGGGGCAGTTTCTACCACACTGGTGTGAACCTCGGACATCTTGCAGCGTTATAAAGTAAGAAAGTGCTAAATCGCCTCCACAAATATGGGGCAATGAGTGAAATAGGACCTGGAAAAGCTCACAGTGCCCAAAGCTGTGGAACAATTTGATGCACAAGATAAAGTAGTGTTAGACTGTAAAACCCCAGTAGGAAGTAAACAGCCGTGTCTTCATACTGAGGGGAAAGGAAGAAAGAAGAAAAGAAAGAAAGAAAGAACGTTCTACGCAGCAATGTCCCATATAATTTAGAGGGTGCACTCGCAAGCTCTAGGGGCCCACCTCCCTACTGACAGCGATTTCCTTGTGAAGAGACCGCATGAAAGGAGAGGAGAAATTATAACTTCCCAGGGGTAGATATGACAAACACATCTTCAACCAGATGATGGATCAATGTGAACACTCACATGTCATGTTGATAGTAGTTGTCTGTCATACAATGTGATGACACTGGTACTTAACCACCCGGAAACTACACATTTCTTTATCCCCCCAAATTATTCTTTTCTTAGTATGTACTCACAATACATTATAACATTCAATTTGAGGAATTGGTGCATAATACATATATGATTTTTTTTTGAAACAGTGTCTCACTCTGTAGTCCAGGCTGGCTCTGAACTCACTACGTACCCCAGGCTGGCCAGGTGGGTGAGCAAGGCTCCTTCTGGGGGACCGTGGCACCAAGGGCAGGAAGAGCCACCATCCTCATTCCCTCTGTGTCCCCAAGGAGCCCCAGAGAAGCCTGGAACTAAAACAGCAAGGGCGAAGGACACTTGGCTGCTTGGTGGTGGCTCCAGAATCCCCGACTCGCCGGTTTCCAGCGGGACGGACCCACGACCCACCCTCCTGGTCGCGTCTCGTGGGGGAACCAGGGTCGGTTCCCAACTTACACAGGCGCCCTGGGAAACCCCAGGCACAACGCGGTATGGGAGGTGGCGCAGGATGCCATTTTCACCACCTACAGAGGCCGAGCATCCATTTGGCTCAGTCTCTGTGGCACAATCCTGAGCGTGTTCGGCTGTTAACCGTAAAGGTGGGTGGTTCAAGCTCACCCAGGGATGGACGAGATGGGCATGTTATGTCTTTTAGCTAGCACCACCTGCTGGGTGCCTGCTCAACTGAGTTCCTGAGTGACAAATGTGGGAAATGCCAGTCCTCCCTCACAAAGCCACCGGACCCTACCACTCATAGGATAGATATCTGTGTGACAGTTTTAGCCCTGGAACTCCCTCAAACGCAAAGACTGCATGCAGAAGCCTGTCCTGGGACACCAAATCTTTATTGGGCCCTCACAGGCTTGGACCAATAAGGGAAATTTCAGGTGGAAGGTGGAGCCTGTATTTGGTGACTGTCCAATCAGTAACCTCGCTGTCAGTGAGGCCATCGACACAGTGATTCTCTCCATTGGTTTTGGAGAAAGTATTTCTTCCCTAGGTTCTGCATTCTTTGTTGCACTGTTTTCCAAATGTTTGTGATTTCATGATTTCAAATAGAGCTTCAGTCATCTTGCACTTACATTTGAGGTCGGTTCCCGGGTGTTCCTACCACGTAGAGAAGGACACGGGCGTGTGGCATTAGAGTGTCTAGACAATGCTTCTCTTTGATTAACTTCTGCCTGTTCTTCCACTGGACGTATCAACTCATATTCCAGTTTAGTTACCAATTCTGTGTATTTATTTGATAACGTGCCCACATAAGCTTTGTCTTCATGTATCTATCAGTACTCTAATAAAGGCTGTGCTGGGCTAGGGGCAACGCTCAGTGAAGCACGAAGCCCCGGTTCCATCCCATGGCACCACATAAGGATGGCGTGGTTGCCCACATCTCTAATCCCAGCACTCAGGAGGCTGAGGCAGGACGATTGTCCTGATTTCTAGCCCAGCCTGGGCTACCTAGTGGGTTCAGGACCGGCCTGAACTACAGAGGGAGACCCTATCTCAAAAAAGTAATATTAATTAAATAAGTGAGATAAATGAAGAGCAATGCTGCTGATGACCACAGGCCTTGGGAGACATGATGTCAGATAGCCCGTTGCATATTTAGGACAGCTAAGCCTCCTGGACCAGCTAAAAATCCTCCAATAACTGTCTGTATTTTCTGTGGTGACCTAGTCACTCAGGTCCAAAGAAAACTGACCAGAGCTGTGGGGGACCAGCTTGTTGAAGCTCACTTGAAACAGGCTTGCAGGTAAGGACACTGCTAACTGGGCAAGAGTCCACTGTCAACAGACCATGGACTTCCTCCCTACCCTACAGGCATGGAGGTAAGAAGCTATCCTTGTTCCAAAACACTGTGAGTTCACGCTCTGCTCAGGTGTGTGCTACCTTCCTGCCCTAGTAAGGTGGCAACCTTTGTGCTAATCTCAGTGGCCCTCTGCCCATAGACAGCTGCCTTAGCTTATGGCAAGAATTAAACGGTACACATAGCCGTGCCCCAATCTGATGAACTGTAAGAACCATCGGCTGCTTTGGAGTGTATATGGTCCTGCTGGAAAAATAAAATTTGTCAAACTCCTGAAGTTTGTCCCAAGACAGACTACAGCCGTGTGTTGTGTCGGGTTCTTCTCTTTACCTCATCCTGTCCCAACATCCCCTTTCATGTTTACTGGCCAGCCGTACAGAGCCACCTCTTTGATAAATGTCTGCCGAGCCACTTGTCCATGGGGAACCCTGGTGCTCCAGTCTCTTCTTCCTTCTCACCTTTCCTCTTTTCTTTATACATCTTGGTTTGGCTTTTGTAATGCTTGATAGAAACAAGGTAGTGTCTGTCATTGCTTCCTCCTACAGCATGGTGCATTAGCACGTATATAATTGTTTCTGTATTAGTGCTTGAGAGAAGTTACAGGGACGATGTCCTTAAAAAACAGTTCATCTGAGAAACATCAGTGGAGCCAGTGGAATCCTGCCCCCCACCTAGAAGGCATGTTGTGCAGTCCTGGACCCTTTAGAGCCATTGCTGGCTTTCCCTCAATTCTTCTGCTGAATCTCAGGATATTTGAGCTCTTTGCCTTTTTCTTACGAAGCTTGGTTACTGAACTAGTTTCTCTCTCTCTCTCTCTCTCTCTCTCTCTCTACCCTCCTCCTTCTTCTTTTCTTCCTCTCTCTCTCTCTCTCTCTCTCTCTCTCTCTCTCTCTCTTGCTCTTCCCCCCCCTCTCTTTTTCCTCCTTTCTCCATGACAACTTTCTCTCAACACTGTCAGTTTTCAGTTTCAATGTCAGAAGTAAACATGTGGGAACAATTTCTACGGTGCGGTGGTTGACAGGGAAGAGTTCCCTGATACACTGTTGTGATTTTGTTGTGCTCTGATGTAGTGCTGGGGATTGTGACCAGGGCCTTCACACCTCAGGACCATATGCAGCCTGAAAGCACTTGGTAGCTTTCCTTGGCAGCACTTGATGTTGCCAGGGTTTCCTTTAGGTCTCTTTAAAGAGGTGTATTGATAAGTCATTCTGATTTCAATTGGCATGTTTGCTGGTTGCTATGGCTTGGATCTTGAGTGTTGCCCAAAGCCAAAAACCTCACGTATTTGGAAGAGTGTCCCGTTAGGAGGTAGGGCCTGGCTGGATGGGGCAGAGGCTCTGGGTTTGATCTGGAGGGCATGTGACCAATTGTTGAGTGGAGGTTGCACCGGGCAAAGCTTTCAGCTGTGTGTTGTTGACTTGCGGGTCAGAGAGGGAGAGAGGGGCACACCTGTCCTGATAGTGGGCAGCTTATCTGGCAGTTTGAACTAAGTAGAGGGAGGAAGAAGAATCTGGTGACAGGAGATAGTGGGGTTGTAGGCAGTGAGGGTTACAGGGTCCTTCAGAAATGGAGACGTTACTGGTAAGCAGAATTACAGAAAAGGCAGGTGGCTGTAACTCCTGAGAGCCGGTAGCTGACCACTGGATGAACATTAAGTAGTCAGGAGATAGTAGGGTGAAAGATCCTTAGGAAAGAGTACGTCTGAAGCTGCTGAGGGGTGGAGAACCTAGCAACCGGCTTTAGCAGCCAAGCTGCTTAGCGTGGGACCGCCCATTACCTAGCTTGTCTGTAAACGCCCCGAGAGGGCGAGCCACGTGGGCGAGCCACGTTTCTGGATTCCCCCTTCTGACTAGCGGAAGCTTTCCCCTCTTCCTCTCCCCTTCCATCTTCCTTTGGTACCCTTTTATATTTTCCCAAGGAAGCGTTCTCTTCCCCACCTGCCTCTGTCTTCCGCGACGTCTTCTTCAACCTCACAGAGGCGTGAACTTGGCACAGAAGCCCAGTGGGGTTGGGACCTGGCAGCACGACTGCTCACACGTTGTTGCAGCTTCTTCCTGGGAAAGCTCTAGCCTTGCCTCAGTCTCCAAACATTGGCTGGCTCCTGCTTTCGCTTGCCTTCTCTCTGCAATGGGCTGAGCAGCACTCCAGCCTTTGCCACGTGCTTCCACTGTTGCTGGCTGCCATGAATGGACCGTGTGAGACCTCCCGAAAGTCTGGGCTAAATAAATCTTCCCTCCCTTAAGCTGTGGATGCCGGATATTTTGCCACAGCGACAAGATAAGTAACTAACACAGAAATTGATTGGTACCAGAGAAATGGGGTCGTTGCTATGACCTTACCTGCTACGTGGTTTGGGAGCCCTTGGAACCGGCTTGTGGAAGAGTTTAGAGATGTTTGAGCATGCCATCTGGAGATGCCTTGGAGTTCTCTGAAGCATACTTGATGAGACATTTCTGGTCAGAGCTCAGAAAACCAGAATGCTGATAGACATCTGGATTGTAAAGGCCAGGCTCAAGAAGTTTCAGGTTGGAAGGAGGAGGACTTTACTAGCAGCTGGTCTAGAATTCATGCCTGCTACTCTCTGACAAAAAGTGTGTCAGCATTTTGCCCTCGTCCAGACACTTTGATGAAACGTGAGATCAAGGACAGTGGACTACATAATATGGTGGAGGAAATCTCAAAGCAGCCCAGCGTCCAGGATGTCACATGGAGCTTTTAGGAAGCTCTCCATTGAAAAGCAGAAAAACACAGTAGAGAAAAATGATGTAAAGAGATGTCAGTTTTGTCAGACTTGAAGGGCCTATAGCGGTGGAGCAAAAGAGCATAAGAAAGTTAAGGAGATCAACATTAAAAACGAAGCCAAGTTCTTCAAATCAAGACTATAGGAAAGATGCCTTGAGGGCATCTCAAAAGTCAAGAAGACCCGACCTTTTACCAACGCAAGGATGGAGAGGCAAAAGACCTCGCTCTGAGAGCAGTACTCCAGGGCATCATGTAGTGCCAAGAGAGAGCCACCTGGAGCTCAGCCATCTAAGAACTCAAAGGCCTCTACAGTGTTTGTTCGAGGGGCCCGGGCTACTGCTCAAGCCGGTGGCACACACTGTGGTTCTGGCTTTCCAGGCTTGCAGAATGCAGGAGGTGTGGGCTCATGGAAGGCTTCCACCTAGATGTCAGAGCAAGGCCCTGGAGATCAGGCCGTGTGCCCCAAGGAGGGCAGTGTGTGAAGTGGAAGCCTAAGGGCCGGTGGAAATCTTGACAATTTGGAGAAGCCAAGAGCTTTGATCGTCCCCCGAGCCAAGCCACAGGTTGTGGGTGGAGGCAGCCCAAAGAAGAGAAGATGGAGGCTGCAGCCGGAGGTAGTGCTGTAGGGGTGGGGCCAAACAGACACACAAACCCTTTGGAGCTTATACCTTACCACAGTTTATTCCAAACGCTGGACACAGAGCTATAGGATTTAACCCTTGCTCTGCTGAGTTTAAAACTTGTTTTCGTCTGATTGCTTTCTATCCTCCTCTTTTTTCCCTTTGGAATGAGCATGTTTACCCTGTGCCCTTGTGTGTTTGAAGTGCTCAACTTTTTGATTTAAACGGGAGCTCACAGCTAAGAGTTTGGACTAGAACTGTTTAGCGGCTCTGGAACTGGTAAGACTTCGGCAACTCTTAGAGACAGACTAAATTCTTTTTCCACTAAAAGGTGGACATGAGTCATTTGGGACCCAGGGGCAGAATGCTATGGTTTGGGTCTTCAGTGTCCTCCAAACCCTGCAGTATTGGGAGCAGTCTGCTGTTTGGAGGTAAGTCCTGGCTGGGAGGGTCGGAAGCTCTGGAAGCTCTGGTTTCCATCTGGAGCGACTGAATCCAATTGTGAGATGGGGGTTGCCCAGGGCAGAGCTTTCAGATGGGAGTTGTTGACTTGTGGGCCAGGAAGCGGGGGAGAGGCATGTACATTGGGTGTGAGGAGCCCGACGGGCAGCTTGAGCTAACTAAGGGAAGGAAGAAGAAACATCGTTACAGCTTTGTCCTTGGAAAGCTCTGGCCTTGCCTCAGCCTCCCGACCTCATTCCGCTCCTGCTTTCACTTGTCTTCTGTCTGCGATGGGGTGAGCACCTCTCCAGCCTCTGCCACGTGCTGCCACGGTGGCAGGCCACCTGAATGGACTGTGTGAGACCTTCTGAAACTGTGAGCTAAGGAAATCTTTCTTCCCCTACGTTGCGGATGTTAGATATTTTGTCACAGTGACAAGATAAGTAACTGGTGGCTAAGAACGTTAGGATTTCAACATAAGAATTTGTGGTTGAGTGGACACACAAACCAGCCTGTGATGACGTATATTCTCCTGTTGTTGAGGCTCTTAAAATTGTCCATTAAGTCCTGCTTATTGACCAGGCTACATCCCTGCTAGAATTTCGCCTATTATTTTCTATATATGTGGAGAAAAGGGGATGCTAGGGCTTCTGACTGTAACTGTGAATTTGTCTGTAACTCTGTTTAATGCCATCAGTTGTGGCCAATGCCCGAATATTGTCTATTGTTGGTTTTTGTTGGATTGACCATCTTGTTGTTATGTCTGTCTCTGTGTCTGGTTATATTCTTTTATTTTAACTTGTCTCATACTACTTAATATAGCCAGTCCTGCTTTCCTGTGGTTAACATTTGCATGATGTGTCTTTGCCCTGAAAGATTCCTTCTCACCTGCCTGTGTCCTTATATTTGATGTCAGTTTCTTTGTCACCCGCATATACTTGGTTTACGTCTCTACATATACTCTGCCCTACCTACACCCTCTGCCGCTCCACATGCATCCTCTCTCCTTGGAAGGGTGTATTTAGGTCATTTACATTTAACGTAATTATTGATATGGTAAGTCTTAAATCTGCGATATTATTTTGCAATCTCTTTTTCTTTTTCTTTGTTTCTGTTTTTCCTTCTTTGCTGGAGTCCAGGCTCGTCCTGAACTCACTATGTACCCCAGGCTGGCCTCGAACTTGCAGCATCCCTCTTGCCTCAGCCTCCAGAGTGCTGGGACTGTAGGTGTGGGCCACCATGCTCCACTTGGCAGTTATTTCCCCACTATTTTTATTAATATACATATGCAATACATGTGTATATTTACAATGAATTTGGGTATTTCGTGCACATATGTATCATATCAACTTTACAATCTCTTCCCACTTTTGACCCTCCCACCCCCCTCCCTATCCCTACCCCCAACTCCGGCTGTCACTTCTCCTGGTTCTATAGAATGTCTGTGTTCTGGGTTCTCCAAGTCAGAGAAACTATACAGTACTTAACATATTAATCTTCCGCACCTGAATCATTTCACTTAAGTCACCGCTCTAACTCAGCTTCCTATACCTCGAATGGGTCACGGTAGTTAAATCTTGATGCCTCTTCTCTGAATCCAACCAATCCCTTTATTGGGATATTTGGCAGTTTCTTTTTGTACTGCCTGTCTTGTTTTACTTGGTCTGTCTCCTTAACTTTTTCTTGCTTATCTCCAGGGCCGTGAGCGTCCTTTGGAATTGCTTCTGCTGTATCCCTCCTACTTGTGAAATGGTCTCTTTAGGTAGCTGTTTGGGGATAGACGGTAGATATGCCTCATATACAGGTATGTGGTAGCCATCTGTCAGTCTACGTTTTGATGCAGTGTACTTATTTTGCCAATTTGAGTGAACTACAAATAAACTTATTTCTTTGGATCCTTTTACCCTACCTTCTTAAAATGTAGTTGTTTAAATGTGTCCCTTACTTGTATTTAGAACCCCACCAGGCTGCCCTTTTGTGACTTTTTTCTCAAATCATCAAATGTAACAGAGAGAAATCAAGAGGACTAATATTGGGATTAGTCCTTTTCTTTTTCCTTCCTTTCTGACGCCTCAAGGTTTCTTCCGTGATTGCTTTCTTTTTGTCTTGGAAACTTCCTTCAGCCCGTCTTCCAGGATCGAGCTACTTCCAGGATAAATTCCCTGAGTTTTTTCTGAATATAAGAAAACCTGTGGCTTTGCTCAGGGGACGACCAATGCTCTTGGCTTCTCCAAAGTTTCAAGATGTCCACTGGCCCTTAGGCTTCCATGTCACACACTGCCCTTCTTGGGGCACCCTGCCTGACCTCCAGGGCCTTCCTCTGACATCTGGGTGGAAGTCTTCCACGAGCCCACACCTCTTGCGTTCTGCAAGCTCGGAAAACCAGAAACACAACATCACAGCTTTTGATTTTTCCTTGATAGCTGAAAGATATTTTGTATTGGACATGTGAGCTCGAGTCGGCCGTTGTTTTCCCTTAGCACTTGAAACGTGCCCTACCGTGCCACGTGCCTCCATCTTCAAGGGCTTCGTCTTGTGTTTTGAGGCAGGGTCTTGCTCTGTAGCCCAGGCTGGTCCTGCACTCACTATTGTAGCCCAGGCTAGCATTGAGCTCAACAGCCGTCCTCCTGCCTCGGCCTCCTGAGTGCTACGACTCCAGGTGTATAGCACCCTGCCTAGTTCGTGTTGTGCTGGGGAATGGAACCGGGTGTCTCACTCTGGCGAGGCTTGCACTTTCACCTCTGAACTAAGCCCCGGCCCCATCCTCATGGTTTCTGATGAAAAATTTCCTCTCCTTGGTATTATTTTTATCTTCCAGATAGATCATTTTCCCATGTTGCTTTGTTTTATAGATGCTTTCTTTGCACTTAGTGTTGTAAAATCTGATTGCCATGCATCCTATCATAGACCTGTTTTGTTTGCGCATTGTGGTTTGCACAGAGTCTTGAGCCTGTAGGTTTGTGTTTCTTGCCGCATCTGGGAGCTTTTCAGCCATTTCCTTCTTTGCGTGGCTATGATTGTCTTGTTCACTTTATCTTCTTTTCCCGGACTCTGATAGTAAAACCATTAGATCGTATGTCGTTTCAAACTTCCCCTAGGCACTACTCAGTACTTAGCTGTGGCCTATTTTTGTTTTGTTTTGATTTGTTTTTGCCGTGTACTCTCTGGTAAACCTATCCACCACGTTTTTACTAGGGTTACATACTTTGTGCTATGGCTTGGATCTTGAGTGTTCCCCAAAAGCCTCATATATTTGGAACTGTGTTATTGGGAGGTAGAGCCTGGCTGGAAGGGGCAGAGGCTTGGGGTTTGACCTGGCAAGATTATATCAACTTGTTAGGATGGGGGGAGGGGCGGTGACCAGGGCAGAGCTTTGGGGCGGGGGGGTGCGGGGGTGTATTGTTGACTTATGGGCCAGGAGGTGAGGGAGGGGAATCCACCTTGGTGCAGTCCCCCCCACGCCTCCACCACCGTTTGGCCACTCTGTACTAATGAGGAAGGAAGAAGAAACATTGTTACAGCTTCTTTTGGGGAAAGCTCTAGCCTAGGCAGTCTGCTGACTTCACTTGGCTTCTTTCTGCAGTGGGCTGGGCAGCTTTTCAGCCCCTCTCTGCCGAATCCTTCACACTTGCTGGCTGCCCCGTGAATGGACTGCCTGTGTAAGAGACCTTCTGAAACTGTGAGTTAATAAATCTCTCCTCCCTTAGATTTGTGAATGTTGGGTATTCTGTCACAGCAACAAATAAATAACTAAGACACTTTGTGGTTTTTGCTTGGTCTTTTATTTTGTTGAAAAGATTTCTGTTTTCATAGGTTTAATATGTGTATTCATGAGAATTTTTATAGGATTTCCACATTGTTATCCTTTTGAAATGTAGTCTGTCGTGAGTGTAGTCAGTGTTTTCTTTCTGACTCTTATAATTTGTGTCATCTTCATTTCTTTGTTGAGTTTAGAAAATGTTTCAAGAGGCCAGATTTTCTCTTTCATTGATTTTCTCTATGGCTTTTTCCACAGCCATCAATGGGTGCTCTTACCTTGGTATTTCCTCTCTTGTATGTGCTTTGAGTCACTTTTCCTCCCCCCCTTTTTTCTTGAGGTGGAGCTTAGAGAGTCTGGTTTGCATTAACAGTAAGCCAGGAATGCTTCAGCTGCTTCTCATAAGGCTTCAAATGGCACGCTCTCGTTTCATATATTAATACAGTGAAATGCCCAGACACAGCCTTTGCTGTGTTTCTGTTTGACACATCCAGGGTCAGGCCTGGTGGCACAGTCCTGTCATCCCAGCCCCCTGGGAAGCTGAGGCAGGAGGAGTTTAAGCCCAGCCTGGGCAACTCAGTGATTTAGCAAGATAATATGGAGACCCTGTCTCAAAAAAAAAAAAAAAAAAAAAAAAGGCGTGATTAAAATGATTGACCTTAAATTGAATCAAATTCAGTAATGTAAAGCAGGAGGAACCCTAGGAGGCCCCTGCTGGGAGGACTCAATGAGGCTCTCAGAGGAAAGGGCTCCAGAACCAAGGACTTAACTGGTGCTGAATAGGGAAGGGATTGGAGGGCGAGGGTTCCTGGAAGTCATTTTCTTTTTTTTCTTTTTTTTTTCTTTTTCTTTTTCTTTTTTTTTTTTTTGTATTTGAAGAAAATACCCCAGAAGTTTACGGAACTGGATGGGAGAACTGGCGGCGGTACACCACTATGATTACAAACGAGCAAGGGTGCCAGGGTTGCCTAGTCTTTTGTTTCACGAGCGCATTTCTTTCAAATACTGGATAGGTTTGAATTTCATTTGGAACCCATTACATCCCACGGATAACCGGATTTGAAAGGATCCGGCTTCCTTTGTAATCTTCAATGAGGGCATTATATCCGGAAGGGTTCACAAGCCTCAGCTGAGGTCCAAAGTGTCCTTGACCAGACACAGACTAAGAGCCACCGCAGGGTGCGGACGGGGGCACCACGACTTCAGGGGTCATGGCACCAGAATAGGGCTGGAGGCTGACGTCACTTCCGTCACCGACTGCCGGCCTGGCTCGCGAACTGGAGCGCTGCAGCGGGAGGGGCGCGTTCGGTGTCGTCACAGTCGGACGGCCCCCTATGCAGATGAGGCGGCGCAGGGGTTGCTGTTGCGGTTGTCGTTGTCGAAAGGCCACGGATTTCCAGTGCCGCGGGGGTGAGCGCAGGTCCGGTGGTCGAAGCCGAGGGTGCGACCTGCTCGGATGTGGTGCGGGCGTGCGAGGATGCGCGCGGCAAAGTGACCGTGTGTTGCAAGCGGAGAGCGTGTGAGGCTGTAGGGAGGCGGAGGGGTGCGAGGTCATACTTACCTGGCAGGGGAGACACCATGATCAGGAAGGTGGTTTTCCCAGGGTGAGGCTCATCCCTTGCACTCCGGCTGTGCTGACCCCTGCGATTTCCCGAAATGCGGGAAACTCGACTGCGTAATTTGTGGTAGTGGGGGACTGCGTCCGCGCTCTCCCCCGATCTCGCCAGTCAAGAAAAGGAGAAGCGTCGTCTTCCTTGAGGAAGACGCGTGCACCCTAGTTCAGCAGTACCGTGGCTCCCCTAAACTGCTGCATGTTCGCAGTTGTTTTTCTCCGGTGAGGATTCTGGTACAGACGAGGTATTTGTAACGTCTTTCGAAACGTTTCCGGAAGTCTCAGAAGTGAGTTGTGCCGGGGAGCAGTGTGCTGGTATCTGGAGAAGCTGGGCTTGGCGTTCCGCACGGGCGTGGGCGTGTTTCCCGCGCTGAGTGCTTTGCACTCTCACAATCCGTGAGTCCCATACCGGCCGCAGTGCCGCGCGGGCTGTGCCTGTGGTTCTTCCTGTGACACGGAGTAGAGTAGAAGCAGCCTTTCTAGTACAGACGTCGTCACATCTTTGATACTTCTTTGTCGTGTGGCAATTTCTCATAGGCAATGCTGATAGTTAAACTCCCTGTCTTTCCCGGGACTTCCTCTCTGTAGTGACAGCTAACCTAGCTTGAGGTCTTGCCGCCACGTACTAGGTGCTTTGCAAGACGATTTTCCAGATTGCCAGTGTAACCCAAATACTGTTGTTTGTATTTGTGGCGTCCCCTTGCCTTGCCTCCCCACCCTCACCCATCTGGGACGTTTTTCAGAGCCTGGCATTTCACCTGTGTAGAAAATAGCTGCCCTGGCCTCAACCTCCAGGTGACTCCTGACCTGCCATAGTCAATGGCAAGTTACGAAGCTTCCATACCCCATCTCCTTAAATACGGCAAGCAGTACGGGTCGTGAATACCATTTCTTCCTTTCGTTGCAGAAATACTTTTCCCGACCTGAAAAACGATGGAGCGCACTGCAGCGCCGCCGCCGCCGCCGGCCCCCCCCCACCCCCCCCACCCCCACCCCCACTACCACCACCACCACACACACCTTCACCGTGGTTGGTGGGTGAGGGCGTTTTGCAGCCTCTTACAGGGTGCGTTTTCGGACACAGATCTCGCATAGCGCCGACCTCAAGAACAGCGGGCTTAGGTCCTCAAGGCTACAAAAGCTTCCGGTATTCCGGTGCTGTGGAAGGCCAGACATGAGCAGATCCGAGAAAATATCTACAGCGGCCAGGATGCTGGGCGAGAGTATTCAGAACCTTGCAAGTGAAACCCTGCGTCTTTTACGGGCTGATCTAATTGGTAGCCAGCCGCGGGAAGTTTCCCTTCTCAAATACAGAATGCTTCCTTCCGGATGAGACGCTTGGGTGTTTAACATGTTTGACAAGTTTCCTCTGTATCAGTGCTGCAGTCTCTAACTTATCCTCTGGGTCTCCCATCCAGGAGCCTCTGACCAAAAGTTGCCATCCAACTCGTTGGCTAGGAAGTCCTTGGATATTCGTTGAAATAAACTGAGGTAATGACAAAGGCCTCACCTCCCATCCCGATGCTACTACCACTTGCCTTCCCGCGGACGTTGGGCCACCTTTTTTCAATTTGCTAGGTCACAATTGTGCAAGCGTCTTTGTGTATATATCCCAGAAAGCTGGGCTTGGTGTGGCACAAGCCTGTAAACCCAGCACCGTAGGAGGCTGAGACAAGAGGATGAGCAGTTCAAGCCTAGACTGGGCAAACTGACTTAGCGAGACCTTGTCTCAAAACTGGGATGTACTTCAGTGTGAAGCTCCTAGGTCTCCAGCACCACAAAACAATCAAAAAACCCAGAGTGATTTACAGCGATTAAAATTATAATATAATAATACATCTATCCTAATGTGTATAGCCTGCATTAAACGTGTACTCTTTCCAAGATAAGAGGGGTGTGTGTGTGTGTGTGTGTGCGCGCAGACTCCGCTGCAGGCTTAGATAACATTTGATTTTCTTCTTGTTAGTGTTATTTTGTTCTTGTGATTCCATTCGTGAAATAAGTTCAGCGATACTAAGTGTAAAATGGAATTTGTGAAGCACGGACCCACAGAAATGAACTGTTAGCAGTTTTGTAATAGCCCCCGGATGGAGGTGACTGAAACGTGCATCAGGAGGTGAATGGACCGATTGTGATATATATTTCCATCGGAACGCTGCTCACAATAAAAAGGTTATTGAAGCCTTGCACAATACATGAATCTCAAACACACCATGAGAGTGTGCGTAGTGTGAGCTTCCATTGGAGTGCTTTTCTAAGACAGGCAAAACCTATCCCGACTGAAAAAAAGGTCAGTGATTTGCTCAGACAGAAAATGGTGAAATGGACTCCAGAGGGACCGAAGAGGACATTTTGGAGTAATAGAAATATCCTTTCTCTTTAACTGGATAGTGGTTACAATGTGTCCATCTCTCAAAGGCAACAAGCTAGAATGGATACATTGTAACGTTTAGAAAGTACACCTAGGTACATTTGATTGCAAGAATGCACCGTGGCCTAATCTACAACCCCAGCTAGGGAAGTTGAGTTAGGATGTTGAGGAGAGTTTGGTAATTTTGAAAGATTTTGTCTTCTCTCCACCACCTCCTATAAATAAGCAAATAAGTAAGTCAATAACTAAATACACAGTTGGGGCCTACATCAGTGCAGAGTCCATTCTGCTTTCCAGGTCTGTGCAGGACCTGGTCCACCAAGACTGGCTCACTCCAAATTTCAGTTCCATTAATTAATTAATTTATATATATATATATATATATATATATATATATATATATATATATATATTTTGCCTTAGAGAGTTCCTATAAATTAACTTTGTAAAAAGAAGCTCTAGCTGAAAGTTCAAGAATTTCCTCATTTTTTATGTGCTTCTTATATGTATGTAGTACTAACTGAATGCTTTAAAAACAAAAGTAGAGGCCACGACAGTTCAATCTTTATAAAAGTATGTTTACCACTGGAAATGTGGCTCAGAGAAAAATTAATTGCTTGACGAGCTCAGGTCCTTCAGTCAATACCGGCAAGGCCAACATCTTTATGTCTTTATTTTCCCTTCCCTCGGCAGAGATACAGAGGAAAAATTAGCTCCATCAGGATTTGCGTCCAACAGAGGTCCTTATTAAATTCATTTGCTTATAATTTTGACCTATTTATACTTCCTTGAATTGGTTGCATGCCTTAAATAAGCATGTATAATTTTTGCAAAAATGAGACTAACTTAAATAGGAGAGGTTAACAGTTCACGGGGTAAGTGTATGCGTGAGGGGTTACCTACCTTCTTTACTCTTATTTTTACATTGGAAAATAAATGATCTGTAATAAAGGGATATGGAAAGTGTGCGGGCACCTACAAGGAAGCCTGGAAGGGAAGGAAAAAGACCTTTTCTGGAGAGACGTCTCTTCACACTGGCGATACGGGGAGGATGATACGCCCTGAGGAGGTTGGCGACATTTTACACCTGCCATGTGCTTCTTCCTTTAGTATTCTTTTCAAGCGAAGTACACAGAGTTACTTTTCCTTTCAAGATTTTGAGCGTTTGTGTTTCTCCTTTAGTAAGACCAGGACAAACAGTGTATTTTGAGCCTGTCGTCTGGAGCCAGGATGCCTGTTGTGGTTTGGATCTGGAATGTCCCCCGAAAGTCTCATGTATTTAAAATGTTATGGATTGCCTATGGAACCATGTGCTGTTGGTAGATTGGTGCCTAGTCTGGAGGGGTGGATTACAGGCGTGTAAGTTAGGATTAACGGTGTGTAAGTTAGGATTAGAGGCGTGTAGTGGCCACACCTTCCACACCTGGATCCAGGAGGGGCGGATCACTGGGCTGAGACCTGGAAGGATATATTAGCTGCATCCTGCCTTCCTTGGAGGACTAGGACTAGTCTCAACTAGTCTCAGCTTGCCTTCCTGTTTGCGATGTCGTGAGAAGCCGCCTCCACCTCTGCCTCTGCCATGTGCTTCCATTGCTGCCGGCCGACCCTGAATGGACTGTGGCCTTCTGAAACCGTGAGCTAAAATAAACCTTTCCTCCCCTAAATTTGTGGATGTGGGGGGTATTGAGTCAGAGCAATGGAAAAGTAACTAAGACAATGCCTGAGGTTCACATTGTTACTTTCAAAGCCCACCTCACAGGCTGAGTGACCCTGGAGAGGTTACTTGATCAGTGTTTCCGTTGTCTCTCACAGTGAGGATGGTGGCATGACGCTGACCTATAGTAAAAAATAAAACCAGGAGACACAGGTACCACTCATGGGCTCTGCCTGGCATGTGGCACTTTGCACATGCTCACTGAGCATTAGTTCTCATATTTTGGGGACAGCCGTGCATAAGATAAGCTGTGATAGGCGCTGAGTCTATTTCAGTTAAATGAGTGGTGCTTCTTTCAGTGGCTCAGGACATTCCCGGAGAGGCCGCACTAACCCTCTCAGCCCAGCCTTGGCCTCCCTCAGGGGATGAGCTGAAGAACTCATTCCTGTGGCAGCCCCTTCACGGAAGTGATGGCAATGCTTGCTTCAGACCTGCTCCAATAGCATCTTGATGGTCTTACAGTGGAAGACATTTCCATGTGTAGGGGACAGAAACGCTCTTTGCACTGACCTGGAGTCCTGGCTGCGGCCTCTGTGACAAAAGATAGATCAACTAGAGGAAAGCGGAACACATATTTACTACAAGCTTTTCATGACAGGGAGCCTCGGCAAGGAAATGAGCACCGGAAGGAGCAGGGGGAGCAGAGGGTCATTGTCATGAGCTCGGAGGAAGCATGGCCAGTCATGGAGGAAAGTGGCCTTAAGGGGAGAAAGGCAGCAAGGCCTGCCCCCTGCTGGCTGAGTTCCTGTCTTCAGAGCCAAGGAATGCTCTTTTCCTCTGGGTATACAGGGGACCGCTCCCACATCGTGGGACCTGCTGGGGGAGAACAGGAGGTGGCAGTGACTTTTCTGTTACCTCACACTGCTTCAGCTTGGAATACTCACTATGCCAAGGGGTCAAGTTTTGGGGTAGTGAGTCCTGATATTGGTACATAACTCAGAAGTTTTTATTGGTATATGTTTGTGATACATAACAGTTACACTTACCTTGGAAAATTCCCCTTCTGCCCCTGCCCTCACCTTCCAACCTCCCCAGGTTCCCGTCCTATCTCCACGAAGTCTAATGTCCTGATTCCAGTCATCTCTTCTCTTGTGCTCTTCCTTCCTTCCTTCCTTCCTTCCTTTTTCTGGAGGTGGGGTGGGGGAAGAGGTGGTACTGGAGGTTGAAGGCAAGCTCTCTGCCGTGAGCTACAGCCCCAACCCCCTCTATTTTTAAATTTTGAGACAAGTTCTTCTTGAGTCAGAAAATTGCCCAAGCTGGGCTGGAAACTGTGCGCGTCCTGTGTCAGCCGCCCCAGAGTGCTGGCATCACAGCTGAGTGCACCAGACCCAGCATATTTTGCTGTTAAAATTATTTATATCTTGTGTTTTTCATATAAGAGAAATCCTGTTAGACTTATATCCTCTGTGTCTGATTTGTTTCACTTAGCATTATGGTGTGGAGATGCATCAATTTTCTTACAAAACACTCAAATTTATCCTTCTTCATTGCAGAGTAGTACATACATAGTACATGGGCACATGTGTGTATCAGGTTTCTTATCTGTTGCTTCCGTAATTTAGCTGTTGTGAGTAGTGCCACTGTAAATGCGGAGATGCATGTGTGTGGCTGTAGTACGTTGCCTGTAATCGCTTTGGGAAGATACCCAGAAGAGGCATAGCTGGGTCCAGTTGGCTACTAGTTTCTGGGTGACTGTCCATACTGGTTGCCATAGTGGTTGTACTAGTTTACATTTCAATCAACAGTAACACGGTAGGAAGGTCCCTTGATCCGCACAACCTGACCCGCATGGGTGTGTCAGGGGATACTGGAGAAGGAGCCCAGGGCCTCAGACGGAGCGGCATCCCCAGCCCAGGTTTTATTGTTGACACCAGACAGGGTCTCACCAAGTTGCTCTGTTCTCAGGTTGGGCTCACCCTTAACGATCCTCCTGCCTCGGCCTCCCAGACTCCTGGGATTACAGGCCTGTGTGACCAGACCGGGTTCGAATTCTTCATAATAGGCATTCGTGCAGGAAGGAGTGAGACTTAGTCTCAGTGTTGACAAAATTCTGAATCTTGAAGAAGTGATCCACATGACTAGGAACCACGTAAGTGCAAAGTGTAAAGAATGAACTTTGACATTTTCACAAGAACAAGGGGATTTTATTCGGTATGCTCTTTAAAAAAATTTTTTTTAACTTGTAAATGTACCCGGAGGTTGTTGTGGAAGCCCAGATTTCCTGATCCCTTCGACTTGGTGCTCTTTCCAGGGAGGGCCGGTTTCAACCCCCGCAGCCTGTTGCTTGGCTGTTTCTCTCCTACTCCGTGGTCTTCCAGGTGTCCGGCCCGGGCTGAGAAGATCAGCTTGGACGGGAGCGTGGAGCGTGCGTCTCCCCGCGGTCCAGCGCCCTCACGGCAGCCAGCAAGGTCTCTGCCTTCCTTAGGAGAGCTGGCAAACTCGAGACCCCTCCCTCTCCGCCCCGAGGCGCCGAGCCCAAAAGGAAAGTGCAGGGACGCGTGGAGACCAGCGCTCGGTGGCTTCCTGGAGGAGCAGGCCGGGGCTGCCGCAGCGGTGCTCCTTGGCGGCGGGGGGCTCTCCGCAGCCCCGGGCACTCGCAGCCAGTCCTCCCTGAAGCCACCTGCGCGGAAAACACCTTCCCCCCGGCGGCGTCTCGCCCGGGGCCGTGCGGGCTGCGCGGAGGCCCTGCGGCCTTTCCGAGCTCGCCCGGGGCTGGGGGTTGCGTCCCCTCCGCCTGGGAGCAGCAGCCGGGGCCGCGGGTCGCTTCCTCCCGAGCTCCCCGGCCCCGCACGACGGCCTGGAGATTGTGCCAGCGCCGCACGAGTGGGTCGCAGCGTCGTGGCGCATGCGGAGCGAGGAACCGGGGCGAGGCGGAGCAGGAAGAGTCCGCGCACTCGCATCTGAGATAAAATAGCCGCCTTAGGAAAACACACTGGTTCGCGCTGAGGGCTCGAACCGCCGACCCCAAACGGAGACCCCCGTCCCCAGGGCTGAGCTCGCGCTCCGCGATCTGTGTCTGTATTTTACATATCCGAAGGCAGATGTCACACTTGGTCCGTGCCGAGAGACACCGCGGCGGGTGGGATCAGTCGGCCTTTGGCGCGCAGGACCCCTTCCCGCGAGGCCTGAGGGTTCCCTGAGGAGACATAGCAGAGGACCGGTGGCTGGACCTCAGATCCCCCCGGGTCCGAGGCCACCAGGCGCGGGAGCCTCAAAAGTAACGGACAGCATTTAGTAGTCCCTGCAGTGTGACACTCGGACCCCGGCGTTTCCGCTAAAGGCAAAGGTCCCACCGAGATTTGAACTCGGATCGCTGGATTCAGAGTCCAGAGTGCTCACCATTACACCATGGAACCCACGCGCTTTTGCCTCTTGACGCATCTTCATAGCTCTCTCAACACATAAACGTCGCACCCAGCGCAGCTTCCTGCTGATCGGAGAGGCACCCTGTGCACTTTTCCCAGTGAGGTCAAATCCACTTTAAGCGGAGGCCGGCGAAGTCGCTACATGTGTCCATTCTAAGCCACAACCTCTTCCTCAGTGGTGCCACACGTACCGTGCGGCTAAAATTCCCGCGAACTGCAGCTTTCCCCTTTCTTTTCATTCACCCTTCTTTCTCCCACTGCAGAGACACTGGCCCAGTGGTTGGTTGGTTGGGAGGAGGACTCGGGACTTCTTGGGTTTCTTGGCCACGTAGCACCTACCACATCCCGTAGTGCCCTGCCTATGGTGTATAAAAGTATGTTGTCAATGAAACAGGATTGGAATGCCGGGAGCCTTTTATTCTGTTCTTAATTGTGTGTGCGCGCGCGCGTGCGCGCGCACTTTGGGTCAGGTTTCCTTATCAGCATTGTGTACTGAATTAAAATAAGCAAACGACCATGTTTAATACTTAAATGATTTACTCAGAGAAAGACAATGTTCATCTGCTATGACTCATATTTCGGCGTCTGCTGGCATCTGACACTTAGACACTTAGGGTTTTCTGAGCATTCACCAACCTGCGTCCATCCCAACTTTTCTGTCAGAGCCCAGAAATCATGCAGCTTTAAAAAAAAAAAAAATGTACAGGTTGGTGTGGTGGCGATGCCTATGGTCCCAGTATTCTGGGAGGCTGAGACAGCCTGGGTATGTCGGGACTTAGGCAGATACTGTCTCAAAATTTAAAAATCAATCAATCAATAGGGCTGGGCATGTGGCTCAGTTGGCCACCTCCTGTGTTCAGTCCCCAGTACCAGAAATAAAAAAAAGACTGTATGGTATGTATCATGGTACCCCAGAACATTGACTACCAGGTGCCTGGACTCAGGTTGTCTTAGAGTGTGTACAGTATTTATGTGTACAGATCACTGACACACCAAATAGTTACGTGTGTAACAGAAAACAATTCGTATTATTTCTCAAAATAAAAATGTGTACATTGCAGGAAAAGGTCCAGGCGGCACTGGATTGTTACAGGTATACTTGGACACACTGACCTTTTAAAGAGCTCATTCCAGCACACAGTGACTCACAAACTGCACGGACAGCCGCTGACGCACTCTGCAGAGGGGAAGAAGAAAGGATGTTCAAAGTGTCCACGAGAGGCAAAGCACAGGAGATATACGTGGCTGCTTGGAGTGGACGGTGCCTACTTGGTGTTCTCTGATTGGGAAAGTCTCTAGTCTGTCTCACGTTTACATGGGGCATTTATTGATTTGCTTGTGTAGGAATTCAAAGCTTTGTGCCTTTCTGGCATAAGAGTTTTAAAGAAAAAAATTGGGACAGTTTTTCCTCTTAAATTTTTTATTCATTTGTTTTCACTGTGCTGAGGTTGAACCCAGAGCCTTCCCTCGCGGCTCCTTCCCAGCCCCTTTTGATCGCTGTTTGTTTGAGGCAAGTTCCTGCTAAGTCACTAACTTGTTAAGATGCCCAGGCCGGGCTCAAACTGTGATCCTCCTGTCACGGCCTCCCAGGGAGCAAGCCCCACCACATCCAGCAGCAACAGTGCTTCCTTCGGCCCAACCTCTCGGGGTGTGAGAGATCGACCGCATTTTGGCCATGGGCCCCACTCCCGGTCACCATCATGCCTCATTTGTCTTGGTCTCAGAGGGGGACAAGGAAGCACGCAGGGAAAACACACCAGGATCACAGGAGATCTACTTCTCTCTGATCACAGTGAAACCACCAAGGATACTGTTACTGGCTCGGGAAGCAATGTTCATGCATTTAAGACCCGCGAGAGAATGTGGGGCACTGGGGAGATCCAAGGATGACTATCCAGCGGACTACACAGAGCACTGGGGAGGTTCCTGGGCTCCGGGGCCCACAAGCTAAAACACCTGGCATAAACAAAAGGAAAAGGTTAACAAGCAGAGTGAACACATAAACGTTGCACCCAGCGCACCTCTTGGAGGCCAGAGCGCAGTCAGTCGAGAAGTTTTAGGTTTGAGGTGGAGGGAGATTTCAGCGCCTCTGGTGATGGCACTGGGCATCTTGGTCAACTCCTTGAGTGGCCCATGGGACAGGCCCACATTGGTCTTTATGTCCTAATGTCCAGCTCCAGCTCGCAAAGCCTTCGGGAATGGGGCAGATTGTCAACATTAAAATTTCAATGTCCAAGAAAAGGACTAGAGTCTGCTATATACAATGGTATGTCATCATTTCTCCTGACATGTGATTGTCTTTCTCTGAAGACGTCGCTCCGTTCATGAGACACATTCGCAGTAACACCAATTTGTTTGCAAAATTAGGCTAATTTAACTACGCGTGTTCTGATTATTCATGTAAGTGCAACAGGAACCCTGGTGGACTCCCTAGGCTCTTTTGAAATCAGCTTTGTCGGGACTTTTCGTAAGGAATCTCAGGCTAGGCTTTTAAAGGTCTCTTTTTGTTAGGAAGCTAAACCAAGGACTTGCCATACAGTTTTGCCTGCAATACATAGAGATTCGGGAGAACTTCTGTCTTCCTGAAGTCCTCCAAATGTTGCTGGGCCATCCTTCCGTGAAGGTGGTGGAGCTTCAAATCTATGCGCAAACCCGGTCCCCCAGCCCCACCCCCGAGGAGCTCTGTTGGATGCGTAAAGTCAGTCTTGGCTCTGAAAACTATTTAGTCGTACCGTAGCCGATGATCACTTTCCACAAAGATGTTCTGGTGAAATCCAGGTGATACAGCACATTTTTGCAATGATAGCCTGTTTCAAAGAGGACAGATAGCTGTTTGTTGTGATTTGGGTCTGCAGTGTCCCCCAGAAAACCTCAGGTGCCTGTGACACTGTAAACTGTTGGGAGGTGGGACCTGGCTGGAAGGAGTGGATGCCTGGGGCTTGATCTGGAGGGTGTGTGCTGGCTGCTGCATCCTTCCTCCCATACTTGGCTGTGTCCTGTCATGCCACGAGGATCTCTGCCTCTGGCTCCAGCCCAGCCATGTGATCCCACCATTTTCCGGCCACCCACCTGGCACCAGACTGTGACCTTCTGACGCTGTCAGCTAAAACAAATCTTCCCTCCCTTAAGTTGTGGATATCAGGTGTTCTGTCCCTGCAAGAAAGAAGTTAACTAACACATGTTGAATTTATAGCAATAACTTTGTCACCATGAAAATGAGAATCGTCATGAACAGTTTCCAAATTCTGGAGGTCAGGCAGGAAGAAAAAGTAACTCTTTCATCTTTTTTCACAGAGGCATACTTGATACCAAATTGCCTTAAGCTACAGATAGCTTAATCTCTTTATCTAGAAACATTTCCTGGCAGCTCTGGCAGCAAAACACTGGAACAACCAGTGCTTCAAACAAAAGACCATACAAATTAGAATTCTTCACAGTTCACTCAGTCCCATCTAAATTCATTCTTATTCTGCTTGATGTTGGGTTAAGAGGTTTATGGAGCAATTCTTTTCTTCACTAGGGTTCTGGAAAATTCTTACCCAGTTCAACAAAATAATGTTAAAGTTAGAAACCTGTAGCTGTCAGTCCTTTCCAGGATCCTCCTTTGAAATGGAACAGTTTAGGGCTATTACTAACCTGTATAAAGATTTAGGAAGGCAACACGATTAAACAATAAATTGTGAAAGACATAATTAAAATGATCACGTTTAGGATTCTATTCACAGTCCATTACAATGAAGTTGAAAGGAAATTGCGCTTTTAATTTATTTTTATTTATTTTATTGGATTTTTTTTTTTTTACTTGGACTAAGTCCAGGGCCTATCCAGTGAGCTACCCACTTTTCTTTGTTGTACTGCAGATTGGCCTTTTCACTGAGCTACATCTCAAGTCAATTTTTACTTTTGGTATTTGGACAGGGTCTCACCAAGTTGCTAAATAAATAGGCAGGTTCTAACGTGCAATCCTCTTGTCTCAGCCACCCGTACTGTTGGGATGACAGGCCAGAGGCATTGGTCCCAGGGGGAATATTGGGTTATTTATGTAACATACAAGATTTTAAACACAGTATCTTAAGCTATTTAAAATGTGATATTTTATGATAACATCTAGAGTCATGACGCATAATGTTACTAGACAGGACAGGTTTCTACATGCTGAGATATTGAGCAATGACATGTCTACACACACACATGCCTGCCACTGAGCTGCATACCCGGCCTCTAAATTCTCTTCTCCTGCTCCTCTTCCTCTTCCTCCTCCTCCTCCCCCTCCAATTATTTATTTATTTATTCCCTTTTTTGGGACGCTGCCCATGGCCTTTATACTAAGGTACATCCCCAGCCCATTATTTAGTTTTAGTTTGGAGACAGAGTCTACTAAGTCACTCAATTGTCCAGACTGGTCTGGAACTTCCATCCCTCCTTCCTCTGCCTCCCACAGTGCTGCCCCACCTCTTCTGGACTAAGTCATTTGTGTTTGACAATGATTCCAGAGAAACCTAGCATATGAAATAAGCACAATAAAGTAGAATCTTTGGTTTTATGAGGAGAAGAGTAAGTTCTTTTGTGATAATAAAAGGGTTCTCTGGAAACTATGAAGACAGTTTGATGTTAAAAAAAAAAAAAAAAAACCAAAACGCCATGACTATGTTTAATTCTGAAAAGTTTGTCAAAACTCTCAAAACTTTAAAATACTAGCTGAGGACTGGGGAATGGGCTCAGTGGTACAGTACTCGCCTACCTAGCATGTGCCAGTTCCTAAGTTCCACCTCCAGCACTACAAAGTAAGAAAAGAAAAGAAAGTAAAAACGGGTTGACTTACATTGGTTGTCAAAGCACATTGTGTACAAAAGGACAACCAGTAAAAATACTAAAAAGGAATAAGAGAGCTTGGTATAGTCACACCCGTAAACCAAGAGATCTGGAGTTTGTAACAGGATGGTTGCAGCTTTGAGCCCAGGTTGTGCGAATTAACAAGACCCTTCTCATCTCCAAGAAGTAAAAGTAAAAAATAAAGCAGGCTGGGAACCAGGCTTGGTGGCACACATCTGGAACCCCAGTACTCTGGAATCTGAAGCAGGAGAAGCGCAAGTTTCAGCCCAGCCTGGGACATTTAGTGGCTTAACTAGAATATGTATCAAAATAAAGGCCGAGTACACAGCACTAGCGTAGTGGCAGCGTGTCTCAGGTTCAGTCTCCAGTAGCTATCATAAATGAATGTATGCATATATGAAGATATAACAAAATAAAGTGTAGAATTTATATAAGAAGGAAAAAATCATGTAAAACGCTCAAAGAGAAAGTAGAAGGAAGTGAAAAAAACAAAATGAAGTTTAAAGAATAAAAACAGTTACTAAATCCAATTATACAATTATATCCATAGTCACTTTCAATAGGACTGGATTAAATACACCAATTAAAATATAGACAGTATCGTAGTGTAAAATAAGACTTGTTAGAAACTCTCAAGGTGTAAAATAAGACCTGTCGTCTACAGAAGCATCTACTTTTTTGGTCGTTGCTAGAGCCAGTGTCTCACTATCTCTGGATGGCCCAGAACTGCTGTAATCAAGCCATCGCTTGTCTCAGCCTTCAGAGGATGTGGGAGCACACGCATGGGCACGGCAAGGAAATAATGTAACTTTTTTTTTTTTTTTTTTTTTTTGGCGACAAGATCTTACTCTGTGGTCCAGGCCAGTCCTAAACTCACCATATGGCCAAGACTGGCCTCCAAAACATGGCGATCTTCTTGACTTAGCCTCCCGAGTGAAGGATCTGACTTTGAATGTGAAGATTCAAATTGGAAGTAAAGAGACGAAAATAGACTCAAGAAAAAAAACTGGAAGCTGGGGCCTGTTGATGCAGGCCTGCAGTCCCAGCACTGAGGTAGGCTGAAGCAGGAGGATTGCAGGTTCAAGCTCAGCCAGGGCAACTTAGCAACTTAGAAAGACCTTGTCTCAGAACTGAAAACTGGGCCAAAGATGTACTGATAGCTCACAGACCCCGAGTTGAATTCCAGCACTAAAATAAACAGAAAAGAAAGAAAGAGGGAAAGAAAGGAAGAAAGAAAAAAATGGAGCAGTTATTATAATGTCATCCAGAGAAGACTCCAAGGTGAGGAAAATCATCAGGAAGCAATAGGGGCATTAGCTAATTATACAGGCAGTCTGCGCTTTATGAAGGTTTACCAGTCCTCGATTTCCGTGTGCATAACATGCCACCAGAATGCATGAGGTAAAAACAGAAAGAACTGCGAGGAGACGCGGGCAGACGCGCTGGTGTTGTTAGACATCAACCTCCCTCTGTCTGTAACCCAAGGGTCCAGCGACCAGCTATCAGAAAATTAGTGAAGACGTTGATCTAGGCACCACCAGACAAATAAGTCCACCTGGCGTTTTCATTCAAGAACAGCAGACACATCTTCCTAAGCCATGTAAAGGACTCCCCGAGGAATAACCATTGTGGCCGATAAAATCTACAATTTTAAAGGAATAGAAGTAAAAAAAAAAAAAAGTATATTCACAGGCCACAATGGAACTCAAGAACAAATCATAACAGAAAGAAGACGGGAAACTCCCCAATTTGAAGATTAAGCAACATGCTTCTAAGTATCACCTGAGTTAAAATAAGTCACAAGAAAAATGTGTTAAATTGAATAAAAGTGAAAGCACGATTCGTAAATTTTTGTCAATACAGCAAAAGTGGTATCTTAGGAGGGGATTCATAGCAATGAATGCATGTGTTTTAGCAAATGAAAATGACATAAAGTAAAAAAAAAAAAAAAATCTAAGCTTCCACATTAGAAAAACGAAGAAAAGCAAATTAAATCCAATGCAAGTGGGGAATAAAAGGAGCAATAAAGGCCAGACATGGTGGTGGATGCCTGGGAAGCTATGGCAGGAGTATTGCTGGCGACTTGCAGAGACTCAGTCTCAAATGAAACAGGAAAAAGGATTTGAAGATGTAGCTTAATGAGAAGGACCTGGATTCAATCCCTGGTACAGCAACAAGAGCAGCAATGAAGATTATGGCCGAAAACCAAGAATTCGAAAACAGGAAATTGGAAGAGAAAGTCAGTGAAATACAAAACTGGTCCTTTGAAATGATCTGTGAAGTTGATAAACCTCTAGCTGGCTTCCCAAGAAATAATGGGGGGAATAAACCAAACTACTGATTTTGAAAGGAAGAAAATTCCCCCACTACTGGTCTCATAAATACGACAGGGGGTATTAGTGAAATATTCAGCACCACTGTGCTCACACAATTGGTAAGTCAGACGAAAGGAACCAATTCTTTGACACAGTCTGCCAGAATGCACACAGGAGAAATAGATTTTCTACCCTAAGTCTTAATCTGTTAAAGAAACCGAATCAAATATTAACATTATTCTAAAACAAAGCACCAAGATAGGTGTTTTGCTGATTAATTCCACCAAATATTTAAAAAAGAAACGATGCCAAGTCCCTCTGCAATCTCATCAGAAAAATAAAAGCCAGGAGACCGCATCTTGGCACATTCTGAGAGGCCACTACCACGACCAGACAAAGGATTCGTTGTGCGGAACTGGCTTGGGATGCTGACAGCATCCACAGTGTCATCCCGGGAAGAATTACACAAGCAAGAAGGAAACACGTCATAGGCCACTAAGAAAAAATTAGGGGCCTTCGTAGAGTCGGGAGGCTAATTAGAATCAGTGTGTTACGGAAGGTTGACATTCAAGCAAGCAGCACAGACAGGAGAAAATGGAGAAAAGCACTGTCAGTTCTGTTCTGACAAGTCACTCCAGGGCTTGC
>PVKB01007652.1:0-30145 GCA_004027205.1 Ctenodactylus gundi
CCTCCCTCTGTTTCTTATCTGCCTTGGTATCAGGATCTCTTGGGATTTTGATTCCCTTCTTCTGGATTGGTCCAGTACACCAGTGATTCTAGTGTAACTTGTGGAATTTCCATTGGCTTAACTAGTGGGTTGTGTAGAACTTCATTTCAAAACAAATGAATGGTAACAACAACAAAATAACATTCTGAGATGTTTTGTGTTTCAAAGTTGAAGAAAAAAAATTATGACCTATTTTCTAATTCAAATGAAATAAAATGAGGCTTCTTATTAGGCCTCATTTTCTCTAATCTATTTTAAGGAGAAGGGAGTGCCACTGTATGGCCTTCATCATTTTCTAACTTATATTAAAGCACACGTTTCATCTCCTTCCAGGATAACCTGCTCATTCTGTACACCTTTAGCACTCTCGGTGTAGGTGGTGTCTATCAGCTGTTCAGTTGAAGAACATTAATAACTGCTTAGCTCTTTTCCTTCATAAAATATTCTTAACATAAATATGTCCCTGGTAGACAGATGTTATCCTTTTCACTTAGACAGAAAAAAAGAAACCAGAGTAATCATAGGATTCATTTGGAAGGCCTTACAGCTCTTAGCTGTACCTTTAGACCAGGATATCCATAAGTCCACCTCTGTACCTTCTTGGTCTCAGTGGTTTGGAAGGGAAAAGGTGTCTGATTTCTACACCGCTGTAGGATGAGTTAATGATGTTCAAGGACTTTTTAATGTACTTGAAAACAAACCTTTCCGGGACCTGAGAGAGCACCATCTCCTGCAGGATTGCAGTCTCTATATTATGCTAATGAGTGTGTAGCAACACTAAGGACTAATAGTCCATAGGAGAACTGAGGCTGGGGGCTCGCTTGTATCCACAGCCACCGTGCACTGGGAAGAGGTAAAGCCTCAGTAGAGAGAGTGGCATTCCGAAGTAAATCACTACAGAGAGGAGGAAAGAGCTCAGGCTCTGGACCCCTAGTCCCTGCCAGATCCTCTCCAGGGGATGCAGTCCTACAAAAAAGCCAGAACTCAGGCTGCGATCAGAATTTTAGAATTTTACTGCCTTTCAGAGAAAAGAAATAACCAGAAACGAAATAATCAGAAAAGAAATAACCAGAAAAAAAGTAATTTTCACCCCGTCACCCCTCTGACCTCACCCTCACCATTGTTCCGTACCTCTCCCATCTCAGGACAGCCACCCAACTTTCCATCACGTGTTGTTTCTGAGTCCATGTCTTTGTTATACGGATTCCACGTCCTCTTCAGAAGGTTCTAGAACACTAATATGTATAATCAAGCATCCAATCACCATAGGTATTTCTAGTGATGTCAGTACTGGGCAACTACCTCCAAGAGTTTTGTGACTCTCAAAATTATATGTGGGTCAGTGGTTAGTACCATTCTTGAGATGTAATCAGCCCTTTTAACACATGTCGTGTGCCAAAAGGCAGGTGGATAAGTGACATCTAGCGTCCGGCCCCTGGAATGAAAGGGGCTGAAATTGGATGACAGCCCTCAGAAGTGCTGTAAGGACCTCTGTACATAAATCTCTTGACATGCTCATACAAACACCATACATAGCATAGCCTATCTTTGTGATATTATATATTAATATTATATATTTATATTTATGTGATAGCGTTATATTTCTTAATAATAATACGGCAAGGCCAGTCAAGGTCTTTTATAATTAAAGAGAACTTGACATCATTCAAAACTACAAAGTTTATATCCAGAAATACAGATTCCAAACATCCAGTCTCAATATCTCATGATAATCAGGTCCATCCTTGCCGCTTGACTCAATCCCTAGTCCCCCAGATCTGCAAGGTGGTCTACAGAGCTCAACATCCAACTTGAAGGAACATCACTTGGAGTGCAAACCCTGTTACTCCCCACTTTGTGCAATGAAGAAAAAGAGGCAAGGCTCTTCAGTTCTCTAGAGGAGTTTTCGTCTACTGAAGGAGGCTGGTTAAAGCAAGTCCTTGTCATATGAAGCTATCATATTAAGTCAGTTTACCTGGGTTAAGTGCCTACCACAGTGCTTGCCTCATAATAGTTACCTGATACCATGCTGAATGTCACTTTGAGACTCACCTCAAAGACACCTGTCATACCATGCCTTCTCTGGCAATTAGAATATAAAAGCACAGTAAGAGTTAGTGCCACAATGTCTTCCTTCCGTCTTCTGCCTGTTCTGGTTCCCTTTCCTGGCGATATTCCAACCTGGATGAATTCAACTACTTGTCTTTGGCTTGCCAAAGCAGTTGAATATCACTGGAGAAAAACACATAGCCAGGCACGTCGATATCACTAAAAGTAGTGACCAGACTGGATCCGGACCTCAACCCCGCTCTATAGACTTAAACTCTACTCTCCCCTGTTTCATAAATTCTGTTCTCTACTCCGGTTTCTAACTGTCCCATCCCAACGCCACCTCAAGAAATGAGCTTGTCTCATGCTTCAACGTGAACAATGGAAGCCAGGAGAGACGCCCTGAGCCTCTGCTGCCAGATGCGTGCCTCTTAGCGCCCACTGGATCACCAGGTGCTCTGTTGTCGCTCAGCTCTGCCTTCTCAGGGTGTTTGCTCTGTGGACTCTCCATTCTCCATGCCGCGTCTTCTGCCTGTCTCTCTCAGTCGGGTTGGCCTCGGCAGCATGCAGCTGTGTTTTGCTCTCCCTGTGAGCTATTGAATTCTTCACTTCTTCGCAGGGAAACTCTAGAAGGGACGTTTTTAGAGACTTTACTCCATTTCCGTACCTACCATTCTGTTGTCCCTCCCTCTTCCACCATCCCCCCGTTGTCTTTGCTGGCTAAGAATGTCAGTGACTTCTGCCTTGTTGAAGCCATGGTGCTTATCCGTCTCATCTACCATGATACCGTGGTGGTCTTTGTGCATTTTCTCCTTAAACGTCCCCCTCGCGTCCTGGAGACCCGAGCCTCCCAGCGGTCTATTTAGTGGCATTGTCCTATATAACGCCTAAATCCCCTCACTTCCCTGCGCTTCTGATATTTCTCAAGACCGTGTTTCATCGCTCTTGTCTCCTCCTCGACTTGGAAGCACCATTTGGTGATGTGTGTTGAATGACTATCCTCATGCTATTGATGTCACTTTTTAATTTTAGTCATTTTGATAAGTAAATCTTGGTATTGCACTATGATTTTTTTTCCTTTTCACTACTATCTTGTAACATTAAGCAGCAACGCTGAAAATAATGTGGAGAAACTGGATCGCTCATACTGTGCACTCATAAGAAGCTATGAAACCGTGCTGGGGAGCAGCTGGGGAGTTTCGTTTCCAACCTAACCTGCAGCTACCATATAACGCAGGAATTGTACAACTGGGCATTTATTCCTGGGAAAGGAGGCCTTGCATTTGCTCAAACATAACAGCTGTGTTTATAGCTTTGCAACCTGGAAACAATACAGATGCCTTTTCTAGGTGAATGATTAAGTTGTGGTATATTCTTAACCCTGGAATACTATTCAGCTGTAAAAAGGGAGGGATTGTTGATCCACACTACAATTTCTCAAGAGAATTAGGCTAAATGAGAAAGACCAATCACTAAAGGTTAAGAAATTTGAGATTCTATATATAACAGTATTTAAATAGCATTATAGAAATGGTGAAAAGATTAGTGGTTGTCCAGAGTTAGGAATGGGGGGTGGGTAGTTAGGGTGTAGGGATTAGGTGTGAATAGGAGATTTATTTACTTAAAAATCAGTTGAAGGGGTCACTGGGGGAATGAGCCTGCTCCCTAAGTTGCTGGGACAATGGATATTTCATTCTATACAGATGACAAAGTTGCATAAACTAAATACTCTTATATACATATGCACAGAGAGAGAGAGAGAGAGAGAGAGAGAGAGAGAGAGATTGGGAAGGAGAAATGAGTATAAGTGAAACTAGGAAAATTGGAATCAAATGAGTGAATTGTTCGAAGATAATATCCTGGCCATTATACTGTACAATGATTTACAAATTAATATTACTGGGAGAAAGTAGATAAAAGGGCATATGGATTACTTTGTATGATTTCTTTTATCTGCAAGTAGATATAGTTTTCAGAAAGTTTAATGTTTATTCTAAAGATATTTGCATATTTAAAATAAAAATACTCTTTTGAAATACAAAAATTCAATACAACCTAAGTAGAAATGAAAAGCGAAAGCCTTTTCTTTCCACAGCTTTGTGTCTCACACTCTCTGTCACTTCACACACACAAACACACACAAATACACACACACACACACACACACACACACACATGCCCCACTAAGCTTTGCGCTGTCCTCTCTCTCCTCTCCCATTCACAGCTTAGCTCCTTGCTGTGTGGCCTCTGCCACCACCGCTGCACCTAAGCCTCACTCTCCAGCCTCTCCAGTGACCTCTGATGTGGAATACAGGAAGCACCGCATCCCTTATCGTCTCCAGCCTCTGTGGTCCTTAAAGATGTTAAACGTGTCTCCCTGAGCATTGCCTTCATTTGGCTCTGGGTTTTCTTCCTGCCCCCACCCACCCACCCTTCCCCCCTGTGTTTCATAGACTTCCCTCACTCTTCTCATGCCTTAAATTCAGGGTTTTGCTGAGTTCTGCCCGAATCCCTTGCCCGTTCTCAGTCTACCTCCTGAGTGATCTCATCTGCTTCCATGACTACCCATATCACCTGTGTGCTGACCCCTGGCCGACATATGCAGCCCAGACCTCTCTCTGAGCTCCGGGCTGGGTATCTGTGAGGTTCTCGGGCAGTCTTCACAAACGTGCGTGGGCCGAGGTGCGACACTTCAGCACGGACCCAGAGTCCCCCTCTAGCCACAGTCCCCCTGCACTTCTCCTCGGTGAGTGACACTGCCCTGTGGCTCTAATTCGGGGCGCACAAGGTGCTTAAGATTCCTGTTCTTCTCTTACTCCCCATTCTTACCCCTTGTTACGCAGCTTCTGATGTCACACTTTCGCTTTTCTCGTTTCTCCTTTCATTTCTGTGACATGTCCTTTCAAAGTTCTTTAGGGACTGTTACCTTGAGGAGAAAATTCATATTTCTCAGTTTAACATAAAAAAGCCACATGCATGTGCCTGTGTGTGTGCGTGCGCGTGCACACACACACATTCTGAAATATGGCCCTTTTTCTCTGGGAATGGCAAATACTTTCTCTTCATGGCTGTCATGGAATATGGATTTTTCTCCCTTCCACCCCAACTCTTAGCGAACACTTCTTCTCGTGCTCAGTTTAGGCATTACCTTATCCTCAAAAGTGAATGGGATGTTTGTATCAGAGCCGCCCCCACATCCTGTGACGGCAACCTCTGCTGACCTCCGTCGTAGCGTTTAGAAGTTTGTGTTTAAGTTGCCTATTGGTTTCTTATAAACAGATTCTCTCTAAAAACAGGGATGATATCTCATTACATTCTATATAGAGAATATTCAACAGATATTTCTGGACCGAAAGCTGAATTGAGTAGAGGTAAGATCACTGGCTGTGAGATCATGTGCATCAGCTAATAGAGTGGCTGCTATAAAGGGTCACCTGCTGGCTACATGGTTCCAGTTTCTGCCCCTCTGCTGCACAGCCCTGCATTTCCAAATGCGTTAGTCACTTCCTCTGCATCCTGCCAGCCTGCCTCTCGATTTTCTTCTCAGCGCTCCCTGTCCTTCCCACACTGTGTAGACAAGAATGAGTCAGGATCAGCCAGCACCGACTGTCCTTGTGACGCCATCAGTCCCAGGAGCTCCTTCCCACTTTGTCTAGCTCGTCACCATCACCAGCTCCCTCTTGTAGCTCATGCACCCCATCTGTGGCCCCTCGGACCTCAGTTGTGTTTGGACCCAGCATGTTATGTCATCTGTAATGAGCAGGGCTTTGTTTTCTAACAGTTGTAATGTGCTTGATTTTGTTTTTTTAAAAAAAGAAGAAAAGAAACAGAAGGAAAGGAAGGAAGGAAGGAAGGAAGGAAGAAAGAAAGAAAGAAAGAAAGGAGAACAAAAGAAAGAATGGAAAAATCTGACTGCCCACTTGGCTCAAATAATGCCTAAGAGACCTTTCTTAAGTAACGGGGACCAGACCTAACAGTTTAGCTCACACAGAGCTGCCCGGGATCCTGTCACGGGGCCTTTACTTCTCTCTGCCGCCCTTGCTGTTCCCTTCTCCTCCATCTTGTTCCCTTGCTCTTCATCAATAATCCACCTTCTACTTTTGTATCATCTCTCTCTGTTGTTTATTATAGAGTCTCCCTATGAGAGGAAATGTGCAACAGTTCTCTCTCTTTTTTTTTTTAATACTGAGGATTGAATGCAGGGTCTTCACACAGAGCTACATCTTTGGCCCATTAAAAAATGGGCCAAAGTTTTCTAATTTTTGAATTTGAAAGAAGGCTTCACCAAGCTACTCCAGCTGAACTCAAGCTTGTGATCTTCCTACTTCTGCCTCTAACTCTGACATATTTCTCCTAAAATGATCCCAGTTCCATCCATTCACTTGCAAATGACATGATTTTATTCTTTTTATGGAGTAATTATAAAGAATGATATGTATATTTATTATTTTCTTTATCCAATTTATCTGTTGATGGGAATGATGCTGAACTGAGAACTTAGCTATTCTGAGACGAGCCACAATAAATGTGTGTATGCTGATATCTCTATAGTATACTAGAATTATTAACTTAGAGATACACTAAGGAATACTGTGGTTGGATCCAATAGTACCTCTATGTTTAGTTCTGTAAGGAATTACTATACTGATTTCCACAGTGGTCGTACTAATTTACATTCCTACCAGCAGTGTAGAACAACTCCTACACTTCGCCCACTCCTGCTTTCTCAGTATTGTGAGTCTGGTTTTGATTTTTGTTTTGTTGTTATTCTTGATGCTAAATACGTTTATCACTGTGCCGCTGTGTAGCCAGACTATTCATGTGTTAAGGGGACGCCTGGTCCAAAATCCGTACACAGCATCTTTTGTAGTTGCATAAGGAGACTAGCAAATACAGCTACAAAATAAAGTGAGTGCATGACAGCAGTCCAAAAAATCAAAGTAGAGCTATCATCTACAGATAGTGGTAAGCCACAGCTAGGAAAAAATATTTTTAACAAGACAAGGATCCAGTATCTTTTAGATAAAGGTTAATTAATGGATGGATCACATTTCTATTGAAAGAGAAACTTTGAGGACTAGGTATAATTTAGTGCTGGAGTACTTGCATAGTGTGTCTGAGGCCCTGGGTTTAGTTCTCAGCACCAGGCAAAACAAAACAAAAACACCTACAAAAATAGTAGGTGTTTAAATATCAGTGTGTGTGTGTGTGTGTGTGTGTGTATGTGTGTGTGTAACAGAGGGAGAGACCCACCTCCTCTTCTGCCCTCCCCCTGTGGGCTCGCTCTCTGCCCTCACATTGTGCTGGCCATTATCAGTTTTGGTGCTGTGGAGAAACAGGCCTCACCGCTACCTTCCTACTTAAGGTTCCAGCAAACCTCTTCCTGAAGTCTTGAGACCAGAAGCTGCATATGTCCTGGCCACGTTTTAGAATCCCCGCTTCCCTCTTCCTTCAGATAGCTACATATCAGCTGGAAGGATACGTTCTCTGGCACAGTGCAGTGCAATCCTTCTAAAGCACAGAGGTTTCTTCTGAATGTGAACACACCTGCTCGCTCCTGTGGCAAAGGCGAAATAGCAAACATCAACCAAGAAAGCGTCAGATGCACTTTTTCTTCTTCCTTGCTCTCAGTATGTGCTGAAAGCAGAAGGCAAGAAAGCTGCCTCCAGCTGTGCTCCCTGTGCGCAGCGTCCCCGCCCTGGTCATCCGACCTTTAGGGTCCCTTGTGATTCGGCACTCAGTGCACGGGTGGTGCAAAGCAACTGTGATGCCGAGTTTAGTTTAAAGCTTCCTCCCTGTTTGGTGTGACTGAAGATTCTTGAAAGAAGGAGTGACAGTCTTGCAGCCTGCATGGAAGGGAAACAGTCAGGTCCAGGGACTGCCAGTGCGTGTGCTTCTAGTCCCTCTGGTGGGCACTGGTCCACATCACAAGGAACCCAGCTGTGGAGGCTGTTGGCTTCCGAGGGGCTGGCAGGCAGCAGTGAGAGGCGCAGGGAAGTCTATTTCGATGGAACATTGAGATCATCAAGATATCCAAGCCGCGCCTTCTTCTCCTGTTGTACTGGGAATGAAACTGAGGTGCACGTCAAGCATCCTACCCCTCACTTAACTGATGTTTCGAAACAGAGGCAACTGACACCCAGCGCCTGAAAGGAAGGATGCTTCTGTCTGGGGGAATAGAGGATTTACACAGAGCCGCCTTCAAGGACTCTCCGAAGCCCTTCCTTTCCTGTATGGTTAAGTAGGCAGCTTTTCTAGCCTCCCCTCCACCTGGATTTCCTATTTGTGAAAGAAACTTTATGAATTTGCTTTCTTAGGAGTTGGAGCCAGGGTTGTAGGTGCTAGGATAGAGCTAGACATGGCAGGGTGGTCCCTGCCATATGGAACTCACATTCCTATCTCTGTGAGGGGGGCTTTGATCTCCTGTGTAGTAAAGGGAGGTGGGCGTACACTTTCTCTGCAGGAAGTGAATCCTCCTCTTAATTGCTCACTAGCCAGGCCTTTCTCACCATGGCTCATGAACTTCCAACTTCAGAGTTCTTAAATAATGAGCAGGAGTTGTGATAAAAAAAAAAAAAGATGGTTTTCTCCAGGCAATGAATTCAGCCTGGTTTTAGGAGCCATTTTAGATAGGTGTCTTTGTGAGCGATGTGACTTTTTATTTCCTGAAGTACTTTGTTCACACATGGGCCATGTATATTAATAGTTTATAGTTACATAGAGATGTATCTCACTGCTCCTCAATTCAACTTCTGCTGCATCTGTACCAGTAGCTGGTTTTATTGTTTTGTTTTGTTTTAAATGACTTCCTAATCCCCACCACAGAACAACAAAATCAGAATCTCTAGCAGCGAGGTCCAGACATCGACGGTGTATTGTTACTTTAAGCCTTTCATAATCAAAGAACACATAAAAATGTTGGCTTTTAGTGGCTCATTGGTAAGGAGGATGCCTCTCCAGTCCCTGGTATCACTAGCATTACTTAGAGTCATGAAGGTGAACTCTTTTGCATTTTCTTGGGTTGTCTGCCTCTATAGGTTTAAGCGACCCCATTGTCATCTCGCACCCCTCTTGCTCCAATGAATATTCAGCTGAACTCTTGTTAGGGGGTGAGGAGGGCCAAATCGAACAGGGGACCTTTTTAGAACTTACTTCTTGGTGTTGGAAAAATGCTTCATTGGAAAAATCCACAGGGGAGATTTGGGGATCTGCACAAGGAAGAATTTAATCACAATTAATATAGGCTGAGAAGGAGACTTTCACACCTCCAGGGCTCCTCCTGCACTGTCACCAGGGAATGCACAGGCTGAGGCTTCTGATGACCTACCGCAACAGAGATTGCCTTCTGTATCGGAAACATGCTAGAGACAAAATGGCACCAAGATCCTGTCTGCGCCCGGACACCTATGACCACAAACACAGTAGAGCAGTAGAACTGGCAAGAACTTTTGTTAGAAAATGTAATTCATCCAGGGCTGCAGGCGTAAGTCCGTGATTAGAGTGCTTGCCTAGGAAATGCAAGGCTCTGGGTTTGATCTTCCAGTACCACATAATAGCTGGGCTTGGTGTCACATGACTGTAATCTCAGTACTCAAGAGGCTGAGTCATGAGGGTTCCTGTGAGTTCAAGGCCAACGTGAGCTACACAGTAAATAAAGAATCAGCCTTGAATACAGAGTGAGCCCCTGATGAGAAAGAAAGAAAGGAAGAAAAGAGAGAAACAGAGAGGAAGAAAGGAAGGAAGGAGAAAAGAAAGGAAAGAAAGAAAGAAAGAAAGAAAGAAAGAAAGAAAGAGAAAAAGGAAACAACAGATTCATGGGTTCTCATTGAGTAATAACAGGAAAGGTAGTTTAAATATATATTATAAATTTACATGTCTATGGATGTATTTGTGTGTAATCTTCTAAATGTCTTCTATATTAAGACTGGACAAGTAATACTAACTGCCTTAGCTAACATCTCAGTGCATAGCATCCCACTGGGAATGACCAGCTGCTTTTTACTTGGGTGTCAGGAACTTAGGATGATGTCAGCCACTGACTCCACTGTTCTCTGGAGTCTGGATCCTGGGCTTTCTTTCTCTGCATTTGACAGAGGAGGGTAGAAAGAGCATCCAACATCTTGAGGGAAGGGAGAGTTGACTACTGAAGGTGAGGCTAGGAAATGGAACAGTGTTTCTTCTCATATTTCATTGGCTGGCAATGTCACTTGGGTCCAGCTACAAAAAAAGCTTGGAAATATGGTCATATGGTGTTCCCCAAATAAAAGAAAGTGATCTGGTGCCCATGTAGCTAGCCACCTCTGTACTTCCATCATCATCAGCACTACCCCGTCGTCATTGTCATCATCACTCGCCTTAGAACAGTGCGCCTTCCTGGATTTTCCAAATTCAATTATGTGTCTTATTTACCATTTTCTACAGATGATTTATCAGTTTATGATGTATTTTTCTATACATTTTTGATAATGATCTAATCTCAATCAAGGACCAACAAAAACCTTTAGTTGTCCTCAGTTATATAAATTAAACCCTAATTTTTCCATGTCAGCATTGGAAGAGTTATTTATGCTTGAGGGACAAGACATTGATCCGTTCATGCAGCAGAGTTCATCTGAAAACCTGCTACACACTAGGCACTGGTGGTGAGCGAGAGACCAGGATCTGATCTCCAGAAGTGTCCACTGTAGTCAGGGAGATGGACAGGATGTCGTAGAAGAAAAGGGGTATTGTCCCAAGAGAATTGAAATGAAGGAACTTGACCTAGACGGAGGGGTCAAGGCAAGTATTCCTGAGGAAGTGATACTCCACTGAGCTGTGAGGAATGAGTTGGGGTGTAGACATCTCAGACAGTGTAGCAGGGTGACTTGCGGAACTGAAAGAAGGCTGGTGTGATTAGAGCTCAAAGATGGAGGGAGAAGCCTGCCTCAAGATGAGTAGATTGAGAGACAGATCACAGGACCGAGGCCTTGCTGAGGATATTGGCCTTTCTCCCAAAAGTAAAAGAAAGCCCAGCCGTTTCATTACGCCTTGCACCACTCATCCATTACAGGCTTTTCCTGAAAGGTCTCTGGCATTAGGGCAGCTATGGAAACAACATCAGGAGTAAGTGAACGGCAGAGCTGTTTTCCTAAGTGTTGTGGTTTTTAGCCACACATCATGTATCCCATCTCTTCAGATCCCCTCGTTTCTTCTCAGAAGATAGACTTCAAGTGAACATGGCTTGGTTAAAAAAAAAAAAAACAAAAAAACAACAAAAAAAAAAAAACTCATAGCTGAAGTTTGCCTTTAATTTGGAGCCATAATTCCAGCCCTTTCTTCTGCTCATTCCTATTTAATTGATGACTTTCTGACTTCAATTTTCTGAGTTTCTTATTTTCAGAAATAAGTCCAGCATGTATTCCCCTGATGATGAGGCAAAGACACTTCCTGCCCTTCGATATGAGCCTCATTATTGTTCTTTTTCTTTACAATATCAAAAACATCTCTTCTGATTGAGCCAGATCTCATGGTCTTATATCCTTTCCTCCCCACTGAAATACCTATCTTTCCCCTGTAATACTTGAATTGACTTCAAAATCCATCTCAAAATTCCTATCTCGGCAAAATCTACCCTAACAACAGACCTGGTGATCTTCCCTCCCACTCTCAAGGAACAGAATAGTCTTTAAGGGATTGTCTTTCGCCCATTGTCTTGGAAACACAAACACACCTGTTGGGCTCTAGGCTGACTGTGAGCTTTGGTGACTTGACAAAGGAGGGAAGAACAAAAGCCAACAGGGCATGGCGTCTGCCTTAGTCGTGCATTTGCTTGAAAGCTAAGGTCTAGCTACCAGAATGTTCTTCCTCTGTTAAATTTCACAAGCCAAGGATAACAGTGCATCTCATACAGAAAGGCTCAGATGACAGAGTGATCCAGTCTGTCCTGTTGATGGCACCTAATGAGTGAGTCTTCAACAGATGAGATGTTCATAAAGTCATAGAATCTTCTGGACCTGTAGATAGAGAAGTGTTGATAAGACTCAGATTCCTTGTTGTCATTTCCTCTCACGCATCCTGCGCCCCGGTCTTCCTGACTGCTTCGTATCCCCCAGGAAGTCACGTCATTTTGTGACCTTTGTCCTCAATTTGTGTCTGGCCTTGAAGTACCTCAGTGTCAATTTCATCTTGTCCCTGAAGACTCCTGCTGTCACTCACTCTGGAAGTAATCACTCAAGCTTTTGGTTGCTTTTGACATTATTTTAGCATATATACTTATTTATGTGAGTGTTTTATATTTTCTATAAGAACAGCTTTTTGGTAGAAGGGCCTATAAATTTGATCTTGTATTTGTATTTTCTACAGCCCCTTCTAGTGGGATGAAAACGCTGTGATGTCAGGAAGTGTTAAGCTCAAACTGAACTCTGTAATAAGAACATTTGTTTGTCAACTTGAACAAGTTTGTTAACTTTTCTGAACTTCTAAATTCTTGAGGAAGAAATTGAGGGTGTCTCGTTGGTAAGGAGTAAATGAGAAAACTGAGAACTCCTGGTGGGAGGCCTGACTCATGTTAGGTACTCAGAAAAAACACTTAATGTCCTTCAAGCGTTTATGTGTCTGTGGTTGGCATTTAATATTTGAGTCATGTATAAAATATAAATAACAAGGATCGTTTTCCCAGTGAACACGCATTGATGCACTTCATCAGGTGAAGTAGGACTCACAGTCTATTTAACTAAGGAGCGTCAGGCATAGTGGCGCACATCTGTAACCATAACTCTCTTGGAGGGTCTAAAGTTCAAACCGTCCATGGCCATGGGCAACTGAGCTACTTCAGCAATGTCTCAATAATGAAAAATAAAAATCGCTAGCGATACAGTCCAGTTCAAAGGCCTTGAATTTAATCCCTAGTACAACACACACACACACACACACACACACAGGAGAGAGAGAGAGAGAAAGAGAGAGAGAGAGCACTAATATTTAGAGGAATTTCATAATTTGTCTATTTGGCATAGGTATTAGAGGAAACTCAAAAGTGAACTCAGTTGAAAGATCTTTATTCTCGATACTGTTTTCTAATACTTTCTCAAGACAGTAGATAGGGCATCTCAAGATATAGCCCTCTCCAGGAACATAGTAATGTCTGTTCGTCCTCCTCAACATTTGAAGATACATCTCTGTTCTCCCATAAATGATTTCTCTCCAGACTAAGCATCAGGTCCATTTTCTTTTCCCCATAGGTCAGCTTTTCTACACTTTTTCTCTGTTCATTTATGTTGCTTTGCCCAGAATAGGATCCATTTCTTTTACGTACATCTTGAAGTGTAAGATATGGTTGCTTTAAGATACTACTAAAGATGGTATATAAAAATAGCAAACAGATGATCTATAGCCCCAACATCAAGAAACATTTTAGTGAGGCCTTCCTGTATCCGTGTGCCTACTTAGTCAAGCACTTACAGCACCTTTGGAAGCCCAAGCTGGGAAAATGCTTAATAAATATGAGAACGTGTTCCCTGAGACAATGGAGGCTTCAAATTCTATGAAGCTTCCTTCTAGATTTTCTGAACTCTGTCATTTGCTGGTGAATTTTCCTTGCTCCATATCTTAAGATACAGCTGCTGTTTGGGTTCCGCCCTCTTTGCTTCAAAGGGTGATTAACTGTTTGTGATGAATAATTATTTAATTGCCAGTTCAGCTACATGCGTGCGGTTGTATTGCTTCTTCCCTCCTCGATGTAAGCCAAGTCTTCTCAATAATAAAAATAACCCGGATTTAGGCAACTGCCTTTTAACAGGTTTTCATTCAGTCTGCCACAGCAAGAAGGCTCCAATTTTACAACATCACCTTTTGCTTAAAATAAATAAATAAATATATAAAAGCTCCAGCTCAGCCAGTTAGATTTTTAACTCTCACAGTGTCTCCAGTAACTGTTGCCCGAGTCTCTACTTTCTTTTGAATATTTAACTCTATCTTCGGATAAAAATTTAATCAGAAAGAATTACTGCTCCTTTAATACCCAGTTAACCTCTGTATTCGCAGTAGATACAAAACCACTTAAAATTTAAAGCTCTATTTTTATGGACTTATAGACTGAATCCACTTTTTCACAGAGGTATATTTTGCCAGAGCTGCTGAAGTGTGACACGCAGGTCATTGCAAACTTCCAGGCTTCTCCGTTGACTGCGTTTCCTCCCCTTGCATTCTGTGCTCTATTAATTATTCTACCAGTGGCTTGCTGTTTTAAAGAAGTTCTTTATGTTAATGCCACTAAATCCTTCTTTATAGTCACAGTCCTTCCTTCCAGTATTAGAAGTATTTCATGTTTTCTGCCTTCAGAATGTGTAAGTGCTTAACTTCCCATAAAGTACACCTGGCTGTTGTAATTTTATACACTGTCCCAGCAAAGGGATATATAAATGGGGATCAGAGCTGGGACTTGTGCTTCATGTGTAACTAAGGCTTACGTTTCCTCATACCAGTAACTTCCGTGTAGAAAGACAGCAGGCAACATAGTACTTATCCTTATAATTCTCTAATTGCATGTCAGTTCATATTCTAGTTAAAAATAGAATTCTGTAGAAGTATAAAATTCTTCTCTTCGGCTCTGCCTACAGGAAGTAATGATCTGTGTATCTACTTCCAGAATTTCTTACACTCCATAAAAATAGGTATATATATATATATATATATATATATATATATATATATATACCCATATACAGATATATGTCACATATTTATTGATGATCTTGCCTTTAGCTTTTTCTTAATACTATATGCTTAGTGCCTTTCTCAGAGCAATACTGCCTATGGGCCTGAGTCTTTTTAACAGCATCATAGAATTATGTAGGATGTATGGACCATAACTCTCTGTCATTTCCCCACTGATAAAAATGCCTGTGTCTCCATCCTTTCCCACTAAGGCCACATAGCTTTGTTCAGTTATCTCCGTGGAATTTTGAGACTTTGTGCAGGACGGATTGCTGGGACGGTCTTACTGAGTCCACTCTGATGACCTTGAGAAATGGGAACGTTTGTTCCTCCTCACTGTCGCCTGAGACAGAGTCATCGTGTCCTCAGTAATCTTGACTGTGCTCAGCTTTCACATATTCTCCCAAAAGTTCTTCTAAAAATGGGACCTGATTATTTTAACTTGCATTTCTATGATTTTTAGTCGATTTACTTCTGTTTCCTCTGTTTGGTGGCCACTTGAGCATTCACAATCTTTGTTCATGTTTTACTGCATTATTCGTATTTTCCTAATTAGTGTATTGGACGTTATGTGAGTTTTAACCCCTCGTCAGTGGTAGTTTTAAAGTGCCCACGGAGCTCTCTGAGTTTCTTGGAGAACATCCAAGGTAGGGAGAAGTGGCCAGCAGAGCTGGACATGGCCTTACGTCCCCTTCCTCTATGTCTGCATTCAACTGCATTTCACATTGAGCTTTGAGCTTCAGATGAAACAATGGCTCCAGAGGCCAAAAAGGTGTCTAACATTATTGCAATGATGGGGAGGACCCTGTATTTGTCACAAAGGGATCGGTATCGGGCTCTGCAACTTAACATTTTCAAATTGGAAAAGACTTCAGAGACTAAATGTCAAGTACCTATTTCATTACAAACACCATGCTATTAAAAGCTATACAATGAGTGTATGTTAATGTACAAACTTGATTCTAAATGCAGACTGACTGTGGGCATTCAGCCTGTTACTACTGGAGTGGCACAGGGATCCTCAGTGTCTTATCTCCCAGGACAGTATAATTTTCCCCACTTTACCATCTGTTGCTGGCTAACCTGGGGCAAATCATCTTAACTTCTGAGCTTCAGGTCTTTATGCTTTTTCAGTGAGAATAACAGTGCACACTGTGACATTCTGACTAGGGCAGAGATGGATTGGATAATAAATGTTCTTACCTTTGTGAATAGCATAGTATATTACCAAAATGTCTGGCATCGTTCTGGTGCCCACTGCCCATCACGATGATGATGAAGGTAAGATTGCTGGTTCCAACAATAAGGCCTAAGTAATTAAATCATGTTTTACTTTTCGCATATCACCATACCATTTAGAATGGTGGAGATTCTTCTGAAAGAGCTTGCTTCTTCCTGTTTTCATATTTGAGACCTGAGAGGAAAAACAAAGGTACTGCTGTAGCTCTCATTCTCTTTGAAATAAGAACAAAGTAATGAGTCTTAATGGTCAGAGTAGTGGCCTGAAGACATTCTTTTGAAGGCTTCTTTCTCCCTGTTCCTTTCTTAGGATGAGCCTCCTTTCTACAGTTAACTGCAGAACTAGTCATTATCAGTTTAAGTAAAACTTACTGTGGTAGGCATATAAACAATCCACTAATACAGAATACATCCTTATCTACTTAGATTCATAATTTTTAAACATTGTTATTTGATTTTCAGCGTGGAAAACTTACAAATATTGTATTAATTCATTTATTTATTTTTGGTAGTGGGAATTGGGCCCATAGCTTCAACTAAGCTATTTGCCAGACTGTTTTTATATTTTGAGACAGGTTCTCACTAAGTTGTTAAATGGCCCGGGCTGGGCTCAAACCCGTAGTCCTCCTGCTTCAGCCTCCTAAAATGTTGAGATTATAGTCCTGTATCCTTGAGCACAGCTCCTCACATATTTTATAACGTTTTAATGAAGTATTCTATGGCTGGGGTCCTGTCTTATAAAAAAAATCAATTTCCAGCCATTCTCTGCTACTCTAAAGAGACAAAATTGATCTTAATATATTGACCCTGTATCCTGTGACCCTATCAAGCTCATTTATTAATTCTACTGTCATTTTTTCATTTGGAGCATATTTAATGAAAAATTATTCCTGTGAATAGAGGCAATTACTATTCTTTTTTATTATTTCTTTTTAGTCTCTGTCTGTTCCTTCTTTGTCCTACTTATTGCTTAGGGTTCCAGCTAGATTTTTAATACAAGAGAGGTACGTGGACGTACTTACTTTGTTTTCAGTCTTAAAGGAAAGAATTCTTTTGCCATTAAGTGGAATGTTATATCTTGGTTTGTGAAACGTGTTCTTTATCTGACTTCAGAAGTTCCCCTCTATTTCTCTTTCTCTGAGAGTTTTAATCATAAAGGAAAGTTGAGTATTGTCGAATGATTTTCAGCATGAGTTGATATACTAATGAGATTTTTCTTCTATAGCCTATGAATATGGCAGAAGACATTCATTAATTTTAAATAATGTAACAGCCTTGCATTCCCAAGATGAACTCCACTTGATTATGTTCTACTAATTATTTAAATAATGGTTGGATTTAATTTGCTAGTAGTTTGTTAAGGAGTTTTGCATCTACATCATGAGGGACATTGTTCTGTAGTTCTCTTTGTCTGTGAGGTGCTTGGCTAAATTTGGTATCAGAGAAATGCTGGACTTCAAAGGAAGTTTGCATGTTTCTTCCCCTACGGTTCTGGAAATGTGTGTGGAATCCATAGCCGTTACATTCCTTAAATGTCCGATAGATATTGCCGATGAAGTCACCTGTACCTGGAATTTTGTCTTAAGGCTTGTATGTGCAAGGAAAATTTATTCTTAAGAGAACTTTGATAGGTTGCATCTCTCAAAAAATCAGCACACTTCAACTCTGTGACTGAAATGATAGGCACAATAGTTATTTATTGTATTTTCTTACTACTGTTATAATGTCTGAAACTACTGTCTTGGTGTTTCCCTCCCCTTGATGGGATTTATGACTTTTGTCTCATTTCTCTTTTCCCCTTGGCCATTCTGGATAGGTTTTTATTTTTTTCAATTTTATTGACTGTTGTCACTAAAGAATCAGCTTTTGGTTCCATTGATTTCTTTTTCCTCTTTTGTTTTCTGCTCTAAATTTTACAGATTTCTGCCTTTTATTAGTTTATTCCTTTTGCTTGCCCTGGGGTTAGTTTGTTCTTTTTATTTTTTCTTAAAGCTTCAGTTGTTGGTTTGTGGTCTTTTGTCTGTGCTAACACAAACAATTAATGCACAGTTAATGATTCAACTACATGCTACACATTTGTTGTATTTTTATTTGAGATATTTTCTAATTTTTCTGTGATGTTAACTTTAATTCTGTTAACTTGATTAGCTTGTGACTGCCCAGATGATTAGTATAACATTCTTCTTAGTGGAGGGCCATGGAGATCTGGCTTTGGGTAATGCACACATGATCCCAATACCTGCCTCTTTGCCATTGTTGCTCTGGCATTCTTCCAGTCTGCCATGAACTGAGCAGCTTCATCCTACCACACTCCTTGTCATGATGTTTTGCCTTGCAGTTCGCCAACCGTGGACTGAATATGCTGGAACCGTTAGTCAAATTAAACCTCTCCTCCTTTACATTGTGGGTATTGGTTAGTGTTTATCAACGAAGGGAAAACATATATTTCTTTTTTATCATGGGTTATTTAGAAATATGTTTTTTTAATTTTCAAGTATTTGGATATGTTCTATGCCTATCTGTGACTCACTTCTATCCTATTTTCTAGTGATCTGTGAATACTGTAAGATTTGATTCATTTACATTTGCTAAAGTTGGTTTGGTGTGCCAGAATGTTGGTGAATATTCTACACGTGTCAGAAGGGCGTATATTTTCCTGTTGCCAGTCCAGGCATTCTATAAATGTTAATTAGGTTATCTTGGACTAAAATATGATACATATTTTTTCTATCCTTACAGACTTTCTATCCAATTTTTGCATCGGTTACTGAAAGAAGGGTACTGACCCCCTGAGTCTAATCATAGACTTGTTATTTTGCCTTTCAGTTGCATGAATTTTGTTTGTCTTAAGGCTTTTGAAGTCTTTCTGGCAATGCATACACATTGGATTGCTTATGATTTATTGGCCACAGGATTATTTCCTTTATCATTACGTAGTGCTCATTTTAAATCTAGAAATGTTTCTGAACTCTGTGACATTAACATAGCTTTCTTTCATTAGTTATATTTCTATTAATATCTTTTCTAATAGCATGAGTATAAACAGAAAATAGGTTTTGCTTTTTACTCAGTTCCACAAAATCTTTATTTTAATTTGTGTGATTAGACTATTTGCATTTAGGCAAATGATATATTTGAGTCAAAATTCACTACCTGGCTAGATTTTCTAACTTTCTTTTTTATTTTTCTCTCACTTTGGGTTTAGTAATTTTTAACAATTTTATTTTATATTTATTGTCTTTTGGTTATATTATTGCTTTCAATGTTAGTGTATGTTTATAATTAATATTGTTAATTGATCAAGATCTACTCTTAGATGATACTATGCCACCGTGGTCTCAGGACACTAAATAATATACTCCTTCTTATCATTGTTTGTGTCCTCATTGCATTCTTTCTTTCTTGTAGAAATGTTAAAAATTCCCATTAATTTTGCCTTTGACTGCTGTCATTTCATTCCAAAACAGAGACTTATTTATTTATTAGAATTTTTTCAGAACTTAGCCTATTTTGTGTTGCTATTGTAACAAAAAAAATTCTGATACTGGATACTTCATCAAGCAGAAAGTTTATTTAGTTCACAGACACTGAGACGAAAAGCACATTGCTGCCATCTGCCCAGCTCTTCAGGGCTTCAAGGCAGATTCATCAATGTGGAAGATCATGCAGGAAGAAAAGAGAGGTCACATGGCAAGATCAGGAGCACCGTGAGTCAGGGAGCTGCCAGGCTCACATAGCAACCTATAGTCCTGGGACTAACGTCTCACCCTTTTCCAACGCTGTCACGTTGGGGACCATGGGCCCATCATATCAACTCTATGGGCACACACTCAAGCTGTATCCACACCACAGGAAGTTTCCATCACTTTTGTGTGTGAATCAAAGTTTATATCTGCCCACAAACTCCTTTAGAAATTTCTCTAACATTTCTGGTAGTATGGATCTACTGGAAATTAATTTTCTCTTAATTTGCTTAAAGTAGATTTTTAACCCTCCATTTTAAAAGATTTATTTCTCATGTCAAAAAGTTGTATTTACAGTTTTTTTCTTTTATTATTTTGAAGATATCCTTTCATTGTTTCCTCATCTGTGTTGTTCTGACAAGAAGTCTGCTGCCATTTCTGTTAGTTTGGGAAAGGATTTGTTTGTTTGTTTGTTTGTTTGTTTGTTTGTTTGTTTGTTTGTTTGTTTTAAGAAGACGTCATGCTACATTGTACAAGGTGGCCTCAAACTCTTGGGCTCAAGTCATCCCATCTCAGCCTCTTAGGTAACAAAGATCACAGGTGTGTAGGCTTCTGTCAATGTGCACATATATTTTTTATTTGTTTTAGAATTCCATTGTTTTTGACCATTTTAAAAATAATGCATGCTTTATGGGCGGGGGGTCTGTATGGTGAATGTATGTTTAATTTTCAAGAAATCACAGTAAAAGTTACACTGCCACCAACGCCTCTTAATATAAGCTCTCACTTCAGACACTTTTAACTTCTCCCACTCTCTGAAGCAGTTCTAGAAGTCCTCTTGTGAATGTTTACAAGGTGCAGTCAAAATTACAGCAAATGCTGCTGCCAGGTGTCACCCAGAGCAACAAGAGGCTTATAGAAACATTAGGGTGCATCCTCATCCCCTTTATTAATCAAATATGGCACCAAGAGTTTTCTGGATCTTCTCCAAAGTCACAATGACCACAAAATAAAGGTTTTGAATCCCTTCAAGACATCAGGGTACCCATGAGAGCACAACTAAAGACATTCACGAAGGAAGACTTGGAGAACTGCTTCAGAAAGTGGCAAGAATAACAGGAAAACTGTGTTTGGGGTGGGGGGGGTAGTATTTTGAGGAAAGTAATGGCCATGTTTTTTTTACTGTGGTAATATTTTAAAATTTAAGTATTTACTATATTTTTGGTCATACCTTGTCCTAATATTTTCTGTAGTTGCTGCTAATCTACTCATGAGTTTTTTAAATGTTCTTCTCTTTTACTGTTTTTCTTTTTTCTGTTTCATTTTCCTCTTCATAAGAATGAATGAAACATTTTAACACGATGTCGTCCCTATGCCTCAGCTACTCATTCTTATTTTCTTCCTTTCCACAAAAGCCTTTAACATTAATCATGCTTTATACAGTGTTTTAAACATCTGTCTTGTTTCTCTGAGTCTACGTCTGTTGCTTATTTTGTCTGTTATTTTTGCTCCTTCGTATGCCTTTTAATTTTTTGAAAGGCTAGACAGTATCGTACAGGATAGTAGAGATAAGAGCAGATATAACATTATGCTTGCAAATTGACCTGCCTTTTCTGTGGGATGTTTGCCTGAGTCTAGTCAGGAACTGACCTTGGTTTCAGGTGGGGATTTTGTTCCTCTTGTTACCCTTGGTGTACCACATATCTCAAAAGAGGTTCCTACTGGGACCTCTTGGCAGAAGGGGATAGTTTGCCAGAAGGTATTTCTCAGTGTATGCTTCACCCTCTGCTTTAGAATATTTGTGCCTATGCCTCAGAGACAGTCTCTCTCGATTCTCTCCAAAAATTATGCTGTTGTTTACATATACTTGATGTTTATGGGACCAGGGGGATGTTCTATTTTGTCACCAGGTTTAGGGAGCACTGTATCTTCTCTCAGTGATCCTGTTTCATCCCCAGAACTAGTATTATCTTTTGTCCTATCTCTATGGTCTGCTTAGGTCTTGTGTTGTCTTAAAAGCAACAATGTTAACTTCTCCCTTCCCAAAACTTAGGACTTCTGTTCTAAAGGAGAGATATAAGAGAAAGATCTGTATGTGACAGAAAGCCTTCCACATGACTGCTGCTTCTCAGCCTCCCACCAGCATCCCAGTAAGCACTTTATCCAAATTCTGACCGTTCTTCAGGTGTTTCACTTGAACATTTGGTACCTATAGAGAAAAACAAGAAGTTCATTCCTCTTCAAACAGTAGTGCCTAGGAGTTCTCTGTTCTTTCACTAGTGTACAACCAGACTTTTTCAACAGATTAACTACTTTTGGGGGAATTTTTTTGTGATTTATGAAATTCATGACTCATGGAAACAAGGGACTTATGTCCTGTGTCCTTGGAGATGTTGGTCTTTCCATAAATTTTGAATTAGTTGATTGCTGTGCAGCCTCAGTCCTCTGATATATTTGAATAAAGTTGTGGATTCTCAGGACTGTATGGCACGATTTTTTTTTTTTTTTTGCATTGGTGACAGAGTGCTTTTTTCCAGTTTTAGCTTACTCAGCAGCCATATTCATCTTTCTTTCTATATGATTTTCGGTTGCACGAAAGAAACCCATAACCTTCATTAGTATTGTGAAACACTTGGATTATTTAAAGTTGGGTGCATTGCTACAAAGAATGTTTCTATGACAACGTGCCTTTTGAAGTGTGTGTGTGCGCAAGCACGTGTGTGTTTTTCTCAAAAGTATAGCTAAAGGAGTGCAATTGATGAGTTCTATAAATATTTATATGTATTTATATGTAATACATATTCATTCTATAAGTTACAGAGTATTTATGTGTGTATATATGTAATTCGCTAAATTATTTCTATAAAGTTTTCGATGAAGTCTACCTTATGCAAGAAGGCATTCATCTCAAGTGAGTATGTGACATTTTTGAAACTGTAACTTGATAGAGGTATGAATATTTACATCTCTAAACATTAGCTGAGAACTTTTTGTAGTAGTTGGCACTTAAGAAATGAAAGTGGAGGAAGTCATTTCCATTAAGGAACTTGAAAGATAGAATATCATCAAGTGCTGTACTTAAAAAAGAGAGAATGAAGCAAGAATCAAAATTAGAGACATCAACAAAAGCATATGGAAGAAGATATCATTGAATATAGATGGTTAAGTATAGCAATTTAAATCATGGCTAAAAATCTAAGATCTGAAGATTCAGTCTTAACGAATCTTCAGTATATTTCCAAGCTAGATAGAACTCAGTGTTTCTTTCTCTATAATATGGTTACCAGTAGTGCTAAAATAAATAAGATACATCAGTATCATTCACTCTTTATGTGTTTAATAAAATATTAGCTACTATTGTCATCATTTTCAGTGTTCCACATCAATTTTATGTGAGAATAATCCTCAGTGATTTCATAGAACTTTATCTTTATATTAGGAATGACACATATGGCCAGGTTTTATAACAGTTACCTATGATGACTGCTTCTTCTGCCCTAAAAGAAGATAATCTCAGAAGTGTTCACCAAGAAGTGGTAGATATTCAGGAATCACTGGATCAGAAATTCTCATTTATAGACTAGAAAACTGAGGCCGAGGGAAGGTACTTGACCAAGACTGAACTCTACTGATTCACAAGATTGTCAATGATCTGTTAATATGTTCTGTGTTTCAAAATCAAATGTAGTTTTTACAGATGGTGACATGAGTGCCAGGGAGTAAAGTAAATTCCAGAGAATCCTGGTCATGCTTCCTTTCTCCTTTGTGGTGCTTGTGGTTTCAGTGGGCCAACAACATTCTTCATGTAACCAGAGAATTCTGAAAGCATACTTCTTACAGCTAGCATAAACCTCCATTTCCACAATGGTAACAGAGATGGATTTTGCCCAATGTTTTAATGATGAATGTAATTACAACATGAAAAGATCTAAACGCATAGTTTGAAAGGATTTGCAAAAATGGCTAGGAGGACCCAAAAAAAGCACAATTCAGTTTGTTTCTTTCGCATCTGTGTTTATTTTTCCCTGTTCTTGTGCATATTGAGGATTTTCTAAAGATTATACTTTAAAAACCAAATAAATACTTTCCAAAATCTTCACTGGAGTCAATTAGCATACGCTTTGTATATGTGATTATTAAATAATTCAAAGGCGAAACCTCAGAGTGACAAGTTTCTCTCTCGGATTTATCCTCATATCCAGGAACAAGGATATTCTCTTTACTATTTTTAGTCCATTATATTTGATCAATTTATCATACTTACTTAATAATCCAGGCACAAATTCAACTTAAGAAACAACAGTTTACATTTCTCTTAGCCTCATACATCTTCTTTCTTTAAAAAAAAAAATCGATCAGTGAAGGTAAAAGGAAGAATGGACCCAAACTAATAAGGGAATTGGCAGATAATCATGAATAAAACATACCAGTCACTCCCTGGGAAGTTTTCTATCATTTCCCTAAATGTCTGGAACCAATCCTAGCAGCAGATGTAACATTTAGAGTTTACAGACTCATGCCATACAGATACATATAGAATTCGGAAACTGAATTAGAAAATGGTATTTGTGATCTGGAGGAGCAGATGCGAGATAGACATGCTCACCTACCGTGCATAAGGAGTTGGGTTCAGGCCTCAGCCTGCCTCTTCCCAATTTTTTCAGTAGTAGAATTTATAGACCCTTCATATATGCCCATGTGTGTAACTTATTAGTTTCCATGGAAATCCACAGATATGTTGGCTATTTATTTGAAATCACATTTGTTTATTGGATTATATATGTCTATCTGAATTTCCTGGTAATATCGCTTAATGTGTGATTTAATTGTATGGTGAGACATTTGCATGTAGGATTTTGTTTCATCACATATGAAATCTATGCCATTTCTATTCTTGTTTAGGCAATATCAAGATTAGGCTTACCATACATGATAAGCTAGAAAGTAGTGGTGTAAATAGGTACCTGGCAATGTCTCCAGAACACAAGCGCTCATTCTTTTTGCTGAGTTGGTCACTCGGTATCCCATATGTGTCCAGAGAGTACAGTCGGACTTCTCTTCTCTGTGCCAGAAGTTATTAAATTAGTTGAATAACATTCAATGCCACACAAATACTGAACTCTGCTTTTTTTTCAGAATTGCCAGACATCACACGTCCAGTGCTATTGCTACTGCAAGTTCAGGGACTTGCTTGAGCAAATCTAGCTTGCTTTAAAAGAATTCCCCTAAGGAAATTGAATTGCCAAAACTTTCGTTTGGTATTAAGTTGTGGAGAATGCACCTTAATCCATGTGAGGAGATACTAAAGAGCGTTTGGCTAGGTGGTCATCTGTTCTGCCTCTGTCATTTAAGAGATGACAAGGTTGCCCAAAAATAAGACCTAGGGAAGTATTTAGGGAGAAACTTTGCAAGTTCGCCAGCATCATTTACATGGCTCCATCTCAATTCAGAAGTACAGATAAAGATAATTAGTAACCCAGAAATAAATTTCAATGCTCCTCTCTTTTTTCTATATCCTTGCAATTGTGACCATTTCCTCTCATACAGAAATCTGAGTTAAAACACTGAGCTTTTCTGTTCTTGTCTAATAATTGAAATTCCATTCAGCTGCCCCTTGGTTTCTGTATGTTCCCTTTCAGAGAAATCAGAGGACTTCCTCCAAACAAGTGGGATTAGAATTTCTCTTTGTTCTCTCCCAACCTGTTCTTTCCTTTTCATTGCATTGACCCATTAGAACTTGAGCAACAGTTATTTCAGTATGAGTCCTTTGTCCCCTCTTGCTCCAGGGACATGCATTTAAATGCAGGTGGCTGGTGGCTATATAAGCTCTGAGAAAAAAGCAACAATACCTAGTGCAACTGTCCCCTGCTTTCGGAAGTCGGACACTGCTTGCTTCTTTTTCTCAGCACTGAGAGTCACTGTAGCAAAGTACATAGAAGCAGGACCCTGAAGCTCTTCATGCACATGAGCATGCGAGCATGGGACACGTTACTTTACACTCTCTAAGACTTAGTGCCTAACGATGATCAAATATCCTTCTTCCTGTGGAGCATTGATCATTAAATGAGAAAACACATGTCAAGTATTAATAATAAACCCAGGGTCTCACGCAAACAGCCAAATAAACACTAATTGTTGTCTTCAGCCAGGCACTAAATAAGGACTTGCTCTTTTGAATTGATTAGAATTTACCATCCTTCATACCTCTGATATTTATCAAATGGACAGCAAAGCCGTATTAAAAATGTTGTTTCATTTAGTTCCAAAGCCAACCCGATCCCCCTACGTTAGAACCACCTTCTAGACCACCTGGATAAGTTTCTGGCATTCCGGTGGACACACCTATACAATAGAGACACAAGTAGATGTTCCAGATGTTCTGTCTCTTCGTTTACGTATGCTGTGAAGGTAGCCAAAATGGTCACGGGCTAAAGAACATGGTATACCTTTACTTTCAAAGCACTTCGACTTACACTCATTTCCTTTCTGGCTAAGCCTGTTGAAATAATGTAAGTCTGGGCTTGAGATTGTGTACTGGAGTGAGACAAAAGGGCAATGAATTCTAACTGCTTTTAAAAATGAAGAGAAGCAGTAATTAACTTTTGTGCCTAGGCCAGAAATGCACAGTTGATTTGCTCGAACAAATTTTTTAAAAAGCAATTGTTCACATGGTTATGTGTCTGCTGTTGAGCATATGTTTTGAAAGAAGATTTTGGATAATGATTGTGATTTTCCCAGCAGCTGGCTACTCCTGGCGTGGTTTCAGGGTCAGTCTATTTCCCCCTAATGTAACCATAATGTCATAAAATGCTGGTTGTTTCCTTGGCAACAACTCCAAGTGGACTGGCTGCTGTCTCTACCTCAAACCAATATCAGGCTGCAGGCAGACTCCTGCATGCCACGGGAAAACGTGTTTCCTTACCGAAGGTGTTTGCTGAAACAAGCACTTGTTTTATTTTAAGTTTAACTTTATATTTCTTTTTAACTGGCTTAAGTGCCTGGCCACTGTTTTGCTTGTTGCTTGTCTGTTTGGGTTCCCCCACCGCAGGGATTATTTTTATTTGTATGTATTTGCAATGTGCAGTAGTGACATTCCCCTTGAGGGATTAGTGCACGTGCGTGTGATAGTATCATCAATTTCCCTTCCCTTCCTCCTTGATCCCCTTCCCCCACCCCTCATCCCCCCTCTCTCTCTTTATAAATCTATCCCAATTTCCAATGAAATAATTGTTATGAAATCAGAAATTATAATTGATGAACTGTGACATGCCCTGAAGATGCTTTTTCTAACCCCTGCTCATTCCTTTTTTTCTCCCTGCCTGAGCCTGACCTCCAACACTTTCTTCAGACCTCTGGGACACTTGAGTGCTTTGCTCCCCCAGCTTCATTTCCTACACAGGGCAGAGCTTGTATCTCCTTTCATATCCATGGCGGTCAAGTTCATCCTTTTAACAAAACATGTCTGGTGATCTCAGGTACTTGCTCTCCCGCTTCCCTGAAATCGTTTGCCACTTAGATTCAGTGTCCGACAAGTTAATATTTTTATTTACTTGCTGGAAAGTAAGCAGAATTTGAAAGTTCTTGAGAAACTAAGATTAGTTGGATAACATAACGAATCTTGTCTTCCTGAATGCTATATATTTTGTAGAATCCCCGATATTGAGCGTAGTGCTAAGCATTTGATAGAAATACAAAAATACTACACAACCTGCATTAGTTAGAAAACACCGATAACATTTGTTAAAGGAAACATCAATAAAAAAAAAAAAAAAAACATTTTTTTCTCCCTCAACAGAATGCCACTAGCCTTTGCCTTCTGATTGTCATGTGGGACAATTGTTTGTACCTAATCAAGAGAGAGAAACTTTGCTCTTTGCCAAGACACACTGTTTTCAAATAAGTTTGAAATGAGATTCTATAAAATGCAGCACAAGTGTTAAGGACAGTTAGGTCAGTTTCCTGTCATCCCTTTCTTGTAACTTATCGGAATGCCCTGTGTTAAGGGCACTGGCAGCCAGAGAAGAGGGGCTATCCCAGAAGCTGAGGCAGATCGGCACACCTCCATTAGCACCTGCTGTGGTTTTGTGAACTCTTATCCAAGTTTAATGCAGACTCCAGTGAACAGTGGACAATGACCCGCCGGATGACCTCTTTGAACAAGAGCTAGTTTGGGCCGATGCATAGCTCTCAATGAATGGAAAATCCATTTTCAGATTTACAAAGGGCTGTGAAAGCGCTTAGCTCTGTCGTATGGAGAAGCACAAATGAACACAGCACCCTAGATGCCTCTTCTGCAGCTGTTTGGAGGAGGATGCCAAGTTTCCCCTGCTTCCTACTCCTGGCAGTGCATCCCTTTCTGAAGCATATCACACCTTCTCCATTTTACAAGTCTTTTTGCTGCTACTGCCACTCCCTGCTCCAAAACAAAACCCAACCCTGTTGGAATTCTTGTGAGCTGTGGGCTGGAGAGGAGTTGGGCTCAAGTTTAAAATGGATGCAACTTTACTTTGTGTACAGAGAAGAATTGGAAAGCCAGGTCCTGTGTTTGTCTCAAAAGTGGTTCCAAAATTGAATCTGAATTGAAGAACAGATACTGCAGTACATGGCAAAGTCCGGACTCACTTCAGAAGAAAGCACTTAGGAAATTATCCTCAAACACCTGCTTAACTCTTTCTTTTTTATTCTTTCTGGATCTTGAATTTTAGTATCTCCAGTGGCTATCAGCACTTCTTGGAAAATGGAAATAAGACATGCAATGGGAATCGTGTAATCAACCCCAATATTGAACAAACAAGCACAAAACGACAACCCAGCAAGCAAAATGTCACTCCACGAGAGCAATTTTATGATTTTCTGTGCTGGATCTTAAGTTTCATAATTTCTAATTAATGCTCTTTCTGATTCCGTATCATTAGTACAGCTATTCATGTTTTCACATAATGCATATACTCTACCAGAACAATGCATATACTCCGCCAGAACTTAACTTGAAGACAGTATCTCTTTGGTGGATGGAAGTGTTTATTCTTGTTTTAACGGTTTTAAGCTCTCCCTTGTGCTTGATAGTCTCTTCCGATGTTGTTCTCTCTAGCTATTTCCTCTCTTGAGTTTCCACGCACTTGCTGGTGTGTCACAGTTCCATGTCAGTTAGATGGATGTTGGTGTACTGTCTTGCAGGAACGTGAAGTCCTAGGAAAGCCACACTGTCGTCTTCAGCTAACTGCTGGCTATGTGTCTCTGAGAGGCAACTTTCCAGGATGGAAAGAGCAGACTTCAGAGTCCTGCAGCCCAGGATTCAAATGTATACTTTAGGGTTTTGAGCTGTTGGCTTTGGGTCAATCGTTCAACCTCTTAGAGGTTCACTTTCTTCTGTTACTATTGGATTATAATTGGAGCACCTGGGTTGGTGGCGTAGCTAGGTGATTAAAGAGCTTTCCTAAGAAGTACAGAGCCCTGGGTTTGATCCTCGGCACCACGTAATCCTAGTGCAGTGGCACATGCCTGTCATCCTAACACCGGGGAGGTTGGGACAGGAAGATTGTCATGTATTCGAGGCCAGTCTGTGCTACCTCATGATTTCAGGACCAGCCTGGAATATAGAGCAAAATACTGTCTCAAAAGAAAAAAAATGGAGAAGCTGACCTTGTAATGTGTCATTTTCTTTCCCATCCTGTGTGGTCAGATTTGTTTCTGGTTAGGGTCGGGTTGTTGGAAGGGAAGAAAATAATAAAAATAATAAAATAATACAGTGTCCTCCTATTTGTCATGAGAATTCAATTGGTGTTAATTTCAGGATTATTTTTCCTCATCTGTATTCAGTTGCAACATATGTATGTGTGTAACTGACAAAGTTATGTCATCTTTGCTGTTCCCATGTGAGTGGTCAGATCTTAGTCTCCAAGTACTTCCTGAAGATGCCTGAAAGCCAATTGTATGGCTTGCTATAGCGACTATAAGATCCATATAAAACAAAGTTTTATCCTCTGGGTGATTATGAAAGACAAGGAAAATAATTAACTAACTAGTTTTCAGTAAGGTAGCAGGTGACTTTGAAAGATGGAATTGTATACCTATAAACTGACTAAGGAAGGGATTCGTTCTCATCACGTAATCAGGGAATGCTTGGTGGAGGAAGTGGGAGCTACGTCTAGACAACTGTATGGATTTCTGATAAGTGGTGTTACTTAGGAAGGAAGAGCAGGAATGAGAGGTTGGAACAGATACACATGTGGTAGTGGTGATAGAGCCTGCAGAGTGACAGTGCAAGGGACAGAAGTAGGACATGGGGACAGAGAATCTTCAGGATTTTCGAGCACTGGCTTAACATAACCAGACCTGAAGCAGCACAGCTCATGATGTGAGTTAACAGTTTAGAACCTAAAGAGTCCTCACTGGGGACAGTGTGTGTGTGTGTGTGTGTGTGTGTGTGTGTGTGTGTGTGT
>PVKB01007653.1:0-30149 GCA_004027205.1 Ctenodactylus gundi
GGTCTTTCAGGAATAGATTACTCACCAGTCACCTGCACTGTTTGGCACAACCATGCATAGGGGCTGTGGCCTCGCTTGCAGAGGGCAAGGGGAATCAGCAGTTCTTGAGACCATAGTGACCAGTGACCCAGTGGTCTGGGGTGGCAGTCTACAGCTGCTGCTTCTGCCACCAATGACGTCCAGGATGCTGTAGTCGCGTGGGCTGAAAGCAGTGTGTCTGAAGGTCACGTCACTCATGGGCCTTGTGCCCATGCATCTGAAGGGCCCAGGGTACATGCTCCAATCTTCCCATGGGGGACTGTAGGATGAACTCCAGGCCTCCGGTAATGGCCCATAAAGATCCATGCTGGACATTTGAGGATACTCCATGTACCGTGGGTAAGTTGGGGCCTCAACCAAGTTGGAGGCTGTTAATAGACTCCCACTGCCTCCAGTGCTGCCCACCAGGGCAGTGCTACCTTCTCCGGGATTCCTAAGAGTACCTGGGTACATGTCTGCTTCTTTCTCCAAAAGGCAGCTGTAGTACGTGATGGTTTGGGTAGAAAGAAGAAGCTCCCTAAGCCATACTGAGGTTCCTGTGAGGCCCCAATTCAATTTTGGGAACTAACAGAGAATCAATCTATTTAGCATGTAGCTGAGCTGCAAGCTCCTCTGAGTCCCTCAGACTCTTCATCCCTAGGTTTCTAAGGGACTGATAGGCTGGGCTAACATCAAGGTGCTTCAGGCTTTTACATAGCATTTGCATTCAAATGAAAGGCCATTTCACTTTCAGGGGAATTTGTTCATGGGATGCTTCCTCTCCCCCAAGCTCCAGGCTTTTCTATCTCTTCTTACTTGATTCTGTCAACCTAGTTCCCACAACACAAGTTTTGTATTTTGGGAGGTGAGAGCTCCTCCATCAATTTCTGACCAGTTCCTTCCAAGTAGGTTATAAACTTGTAGCAGCAGGACTTTGCCCTGCTTTCTCAGTTTCAGCCCTGACACTGAGGCTTCTCTCTGAGTTATCATCTGCAGCTCAGCCTGTATTCCTGGTCTTTTCTCTGCCCACACTCCCTGGTAGGGATTTTTCTACATGGCGTTGAAAAGGACTTTCTCTTCTGTATATACACTTCCTGGGAAGAGGGCTTTGCTTCCAAGGGCAGATATTTCTTTGAAAAAGATACATTGCATGCCTACAATGCTCCAGGAGCTATTGTAGGCAGGGGGTCATACTAGTGAACAAGAGACAAGAATTCCTATTCTCCCTTTTTGAGGTTACATTTCAGGCTGACTTACTCTGATATTTAACAAATATGTACAAATTGAAGGATTGATAGTATAGTTTATGAAAAAGAGAAGGACAGATACAGAAGCCATGTGGATGGTGCATTTTCTTATGTTCATCTTAGTTGGCTAGTCTCAGATACTGCTTTTTTTGTAGTGTTCCTTCTGTTCCAAAGCTGGTGCACCTAGATACCAGAAATCTTGTAATCAAAAATCTATGAAAGCTGTAGCAGGCTTGAAATTTCCTTTGTAGTCATTGAAAAGCTTGATGAAAAAGACATAGACTTGCTAGTAGACATGAATAAACTCAAGATCTTGCCTCAGAAAACCAGATCGCCTCTCTACTCCTTCCCTGCCAAGATCCAACACAACCACTTGATCATGGTGTATGATCTTTCTGATTACTTGTTGGATTCTGTTTGCCAGAATGTTATAGAGGATTTTTGCATCTATATTCATTAAGGTTATTGGTCTATAATTTTCCTTCCTGATTAAGTCTTTGTCTGGTTTTGGGACTAGTGTGATGCTACTCTCAAGAAATGAGTTTGGTAGTATTCCTTCACTTTCTATTTTATGAAATAATTTGAGGAAAATTGGAGTTAATTCTTCCCTAAAGTACTGAAAAAAATTCTTCTGTGAATCCATCTGGGCCTGGACTTTTGTTTGTAGATAGAGCTTTTATTACTGCTTTAATTTCTGTGTGTGTGAGGGGGTTGTTCAAGATTTTTATGTCTTCCTTATTTAATTTTGGTATTTTATATGTATCTAGGAAGTCGTCCATTTCTTCCCAGTACTCAAATTTGTTAGAATATAGGTGTTCAACGTAATTTCTTATAATATTCTGAATTTCTGCGTAGTCTGTTGTAATTTCACCCTTTTCATTTTTAAGTGTGCTAATCTGTGGCTTTTCTTTCCTGTTCTTGATGAGGTTAGCAAGAGGTTTATCGATTTTGTTAATTCTTTCAAAGAACCAGCTCTTCGACTTATTAATCTTTTTATTGTCTTTTAAATTTCAATCTCATTTATTTCAGATCTGATCTTTATAATTTCTTCTCTTCTACTGCCTTTTGGGTTAACTTGTTCTTGTTTCTCTAGGTCCTTAAGATGCATCATTAGCGAATTTATTTGTGGTTGTTCTGTTCTTTTGATGTGTGCATTTATAGCTATGAATTTTCCTCTAAGGACTGCTTTCATTGTGTCTCACAGATTTTGATATTATGTATTTCCATTGTCATTTAACTCTGTGAAGTTTTTGATTTCTTCTCTGATTTCTTCCATGATCTATTGCTTGGTCAGTAGTAAGTCGTTAAGTCTCCATGTATTTGTGTATTTTCTTCTGTTTCTGGTGCTGTAAAGTTCCAGTCTTATTCCACTATGGTCTAAGAGTATGCAGGGAATTATTTCTATCCCTTTGTACTTGTTTAAGGATGACTTATGTCCTAGGACGTGGTGTATTTTAGGAAATTTTCCGTGTGCTGCTGAGAAGAACGTGTAGTCGGTTGATGTTGGATGGAAAACTCTGTAAACATCTGTTATGTCCAAGTTTTCTATAGTGTTTTTCAGCAGTTGTATATCTTTGTGGATTTTTTCTTGTTGATCTATCTATTTGTGATAGTGGGGCATTAAAGTCCCCTACTATAATTGTATTGAAGCCTATGTGTCCTTTCAGATCTAGTAATTTTTGGTTTACATAATTGGGTGCTCTGGAGTTGGGGGCATATATGTTGATAATTGTGATTTCTTCTTGTTCTAGTGTTCCTTTAAGTAGTATGCAGTGGCCATCTTTGTCTCTCTTCACCTGTTTTCTTTTGAAATCTGAGGAGTCTGAGATTTATATAGCTATCCCTGCCTGTTTTCTGGGACCTGTTGCATGAAATATTGAATTCCAACCTTTAATTTTCAGTCTATGAGTTTTCTTGTGGGTCATGTGTGTCTCTTGCAGGCAGCAAACTGTGCATTTCTGTTTTTTGATCAAGTCAGCTAGTCTATGTCTTTTGATAGGTAAGTTGAGGCTATTCACATTTAGGGTCATTATTGACGTATGTTTGGTGTGTCCTGCCGTCGTTATAGTTTTTCCACTTCATTTACTGGCTTTACTTTTTTCTCAGCTTATTCTCCTCTAGCTTTTGTCTTTTTTTTTTTTTTCATCAGGGGTCACTTGTGTCCTTGGCCTCTCTTTCACTATCCAAGTTTCCTTTGAAAATTCTCTGCAGTGATGGCTTAGTGGCTACAAGTTTCTTTAAGCTTTCTATGTCATGGAAAATTTTAATTTCTCCCTCTAGTTTAATAGATAGTTTTCCTGGATATAGTAGTCTTAGTTGGAATTTGTGTTCTTTTAGTCTTTGAATGATATTGCTCTATGACCTCCTGGCTTTTAGAGTCTGGGTTGAAAAGTCTGAAGTTATCCTGTTGGGCTTACCTTTGTAGGTCACCTTCTGCTTTTCTCTTACCGCTTTCAGTATTTTCTCTTTGTGTTGGGTTTCTAGTACTTTAATTATGATATGTTATGATGAGACTTTCTTCTGATCCATATTGTTTGGTGTTCTATATGCCTGCAGTAGTTCAATGTTCATTTCTCTTCTTAGGTTTGGGAAATTTTCTTCCATGATTTCCTTGAATATGACTTTTAAGCCTTTTGTTTTGTCCTCGGTCTTCTCTTGAACTCCCATAATTCTAAGGTTGTTTCTCTTTGAATCATCTGTCAGGCATTGTAATGATTCACTTTCTTCCTTTTTTACTTTGCGTTCTTTATGATCTTTCTGTTTCTGCTCCATTATTTTGTCTTCTGAGTGTGATAATCTATTTTGAAATCATTCAATATCCTTGCTTATTGTGACCTGTGTGTTTCTCACTTCCTGGATATCTGCATTTATTTTTTTTATGTCTCTGTTGTGTTCTTCTCTCACCTCTTGCATTGCCTTCATTATCTTCTGGTTCATTTCTTCTTTGATCTCCTCTACTTGCTTCTCAAAGCTTGCTTATAGCTTAGCTAGGTCTTGGTGTAGCTCTTGCTCTATGATTGTTATTTTATGCTTCACTTTCTGCATTAATTCCTGTTTTAATTCCTGCTTTAATTCAATGTATTTCTGGGCCGAGAAGTTACCATCCTTTTTGCCATTTTCATCTTTAGATTCTGCATTTTCATGATTTGTAGTATGCTCTTCTGGTATGTCAAGACTTTTTGAAGGAGATTTATTTCCATGTTTCCCCATGGTTCTGTTGTCTTTGGTTGTCTCTGGTTATCTGTCCCTGGGTTTCCCCTAGGGATACTCCCCGGGACAGCTTTGCCTGAATCTGGGAGATCACAGCCTCCACACTGACCACTACTGAGAGGAGTGGTGGAGATGGCAGCGAGTCTCCCCCAGTGTAGCCCCGTATGTTCTACCCGGTGCTGGCAAAGTCCAGTCTCTGTGCGGGCCTCTGCTGCAAGGGGTGGAAGGGAAGGTGGTGGGGAGTCTGACAGGTGTAATCTGGAAAGGCTCTGCCAGTGCTAGCAAAGCCAAGTGTCCACGCCTGCCTCTGTTGTGAAGAACCAGGGGGTAGATGGCAAGGAGACCTCCTGCCGAGCCCAGGATCCACCATAGGTCTCTGCTGCGAGGGGCGGCAGGGACGAAGATGGCCTGGAGTCCTACCAGCCTCCTCCGAAGCTGCCCTGCCTGGTGCTGGCTGAACCCAGGCTGGGCTGCCAGCCCCTGAGGTGAGGAGTGGCAGGAAAGATGTCCCTAAGTCCTACCAGCCTTTTCCCCAGAATTGCCCTGCCTGGTGTTAGTGGAGCCCTGCCCCCACTGCAGGCCCCTGAGGTGAGGAGCAGAGGGGAAGATGTCTGAGAGGCCTACCAGTCTCCTCTGAAGCGGCCCTGCCTGGCACTAGCTAGGTGCAGGTTCCTAGTACTTTTCCGCTGTAAGAGGCAGTGGCGGGGGATGGCCAAGTCCCTTACCAGCCTGCTCCTGCACTGCTCCGGCCCAGCCCCCGACGTAATAATTCTTGCATTGTTGTTTTTCACCTATTTATTCTGAGGCAAATAAGACCACTTGATATTTGAAAAAATAGATCAAAAAACTACATGGAGGATTTTTAAACATTAATTGAATATTATCATTTTACACATGAGGAAAGTGAAGACTTGATAGGGAAAGATAATTTTTAAGAGAAAGTGAATGATAGAATAATGATTCATAATCAGATCTGTTAACTTCTAGACCAGTACTCTTTCTGTTAAGAAATAAAGTTGTGACATTTTGTGTGCAATTTGCTTTACCTAGATTATTTCTCCCCACAATATTTGAATAGTGGAGAGAGAGTATTGTTCATATATTCCCTGTTCTTCATCTCAAATACCTCTTCTTTTCCCCCCATTTTTATTGATATGTACAAGTGCAAAATTTAAGGTTTACAATGGAGTTGAGCATTTTGTGCACATACGTATCTTGTCCAAGTGACAAGGGCTTTCCCGCTCTCCTTTTGTCCCTCCCCGTACCTTCCCTTCCCTCCCTTCACCCCCACCCTGTCTCTCTCTTTCACTCTGTCTTTCTTCTGAAGTTCCATGAGATAGTTGTGGTCTGGGTCAAATGCCTCTTCTTTCTCAAACCCCACTGTGGTTCTTTTCTTAGAAAGCATTTGTCCTGTTGTCTAAATCCTTTACCGAGACCATTCTCTCAAGTGACTAAATGATATTGTTTGGTCTGCTTCAAAGTTATTTGAGATCTTATGTGAATCTTTTGGGATTTGAGCATTCTGAACAGTAATGGATTCTATCCATTATTGGTTGGCTTTAGTGCAGGAACCTCATGGCAGAAGAGCATGGTGCAACAAAACTGCTTAGTTTATGGTAGCTGGGAAACAGAACAGAGGATGAGCACCAGAGAAGGGGCCACATACAGATCCCAAGGTCACACCTCCATGATCCATCCAGATAAACTCAGAGGTGTGCTTTACTAATTTCCTTGGGGGCTCCCAAGCTAATCAATTTGGCAATTAAGCTTGACTTCCACATGCCCATGTTTGCTGAATACAGGAGAAAAAGGAAGTTTAACAAGGCTACGGTAAGAGATATTTAGGTTAGTTCTGAAGAAGAACATATCACTATGAGGATCAGAAATCATTGGGATGGGTAAATACATTGACGAAAGTTATGTGGAACCCTCCCCAACTTCCCCATCATCAACATTCCACACCACAGTGGTGCATTATCAACAAACCTATATTGCCAGATCATTATCACTCAAAGACCGTAGTTTACATTAAGGTTCATTCTTGGTATTATGCATTTAAGGGTTTTAATAAATGTTTAACAAATAACCAATATTGTTGTTTCATGTAGAATAGTTTCACTGACCCCCAAATCATCCAGCCTTTGTCTATTTATCTCTTTCTTTTCAACTTTGGGAACTCTGATCTTTTAGAGCATTCAGTCCATATTTGACTATCTCCAAGGCAGAAACATTATGACAAAAGGGAGCACAGGGCAAAGCTTTTCAGTTCATGGTAGCCACACAGCAGAGCAGGGCAACTTAACTGGAAAGAAAGTGCCCAGGACTAGATATAGTCCCAAGGTCATAACTACATGATCTGTCCAGACACACCAAGAAATATGATTTACTAATCTCCTAGATGGCTCCCAAATAAATGAAATTCACAATAAACCTTAACTGTTACATTCTATCTCTTGTCAACTTGACACTCACACACATCTTCTTAAACTATAATTGATGTACAAAATGCCACATAAGTTCACTATTCCACTAGCAAAAATCCCTTCCCCAAAGTCTCAATGCTTTTAGTACTGCTCAAAAGGCAAGTTCAAAGTCTTCTCTGAGACTGGAGGGAAACTCTTAGTTGTGAGAGCCATGGTTCAAAGGGACAGAGTAACCATATACATTCTGAAAGTGAATAATATGGAGATAGAAGAAAACAGGACCAAAGCAAGCCCAAACCAAGAAGAGAAAACATTATGTTCCATAGCTGTGTGTTTGGCACATGAGATATAAGTTACAATGGGCTTGGGCAGCCCCACCCCTATGACCTTATTGGTTTCAGGTCACATAGCCTTTCTCTTGGGCTGGCTATACTTTCTTCTTGCAGCTTTCCTCAGCAGATGTTCATTTTCCTAAAGTCTGAGTTCCCAAGTGTCCACTGCACCCTTGGATTTATTTTTATAGCTACAGCCTGACTTTTACTTTCCACATTCCTGTCAGCAATCTTGTCTTCTGAGCTCTAAGCAGAATCATCTTTTGGGCTTTGCCTACAGCATTTTAAGACTTAACTAGTCTTCTTCTCCAAACCTTTCCAAACTCCTTCTTTAAAGCAGTTCAAAAGACTTCTGAACTACAAGATCATGTTGAGTGACAACAATGAATCCAGTTCTCTAGTATCAATTTTTTTGAATTATTCAGAAAAAAATGCCTGACTTCTAGAGCTTAAATGAGGAGAGACTATTTTTCACTCATTTTCAGATGTTTAATCTATAGTTGGCTGCCCCAAAGATGACTATAGCCACTAACCATGGTAGAAGGGCTCAGGGAAGAAAAGCATGTGGCATTCAATCTGAATTTTGCATTCACTTGTGAGGCAGAAAAATCAGGTAAAGGAATCTCTTGCAGAGATATAAAAATATTTAAGATTATGTTTTATTGCATTATATAGCTATTGCTTTGGGCTCATGGTCTATTGTTGACCACAATCCTCTCCTTTCTTTTTTTTCTGCTTGGTAAGTAGTGCCAAGCTCTTATATGCATATAAGAATAGAATTCTATGAGCTTTGGCCAAAAATTAGAGTTGTGTATCAAAAAGAATTATGTCACTCCCCAAATTGCTCTGTGCTTGTTTATAGGCAATCTCTACTCTGATCACTGAAACCACCAATCTCTTGTCTATCCCTACACTTTTGCATTTCTACAATACCATAAATAGAATCATGCATTACATAGCTCCTCGAATTTGGCTTATTTTTCACTCAGTAATGCATTTCATATTTATTGTTGTTTATATCGACAATCCATTCCATTTTATTGCTGAGTAGTATCTCATTATATCACAGACTGTTTAGCAGTCACCACTGAAGGATACAAAAGTTGTTAAAATTCTCTAAGCACTCATGTGAATATTTTTGTGTGACTGTAAACTTTTCTTTCTTTAGAATAAATAGCTGCTAGAATGCTGGAACATATAGTACATTTATGTTTAAGAAACTGTTAAGAGACTTTCAAGAGAGGGTGTGTGATCTGCCTACCAATTAACAATGGAATTTAAAATTTCTCTTTATCCTTATCATAATATACTATGATTAATTTTTATACTTTTAGTCAATTTAATATGCACATATAAGCATCTAATTATAGTTCTAATTTTTATTTGCCAAACATACAAGGCTGAAATGAATGTTTTAGTCAGATATGGTTTCTACCTGAAGACTCTGGGAAAGAATGTGCTTAGAAGTCAATTTAGATTCTTGGAAGAATTTGTTATGCATTCATTATTAAATAAATATTTTGCAGAGCCCCCCACCTGTGTGCCTTCTTGTGCCCCATCCCTCCTGCATGCCGGAGACAGCCAGGTAGCTGCCAGTGGACCTCTGGCTACAGGGCCTTCTCATGCCCTGTTCCCCTTGCACAACAGAAACAACCAGGAAGGCACTTGCAGACAGCTTCATGGACCAGGGAGCTCACAAGACTGAGCCTTCTCTTGCCCAATCCCTCCCGCATGGCAGAGACAGCCAGGTAGCTGCTGGAAGACCCCTGCCTGCCCCTGGGAGCTCACAGAATTGAGCCTTTTTGTGCTCTGTCCCTCCTAAATGTCAGAGACAGCCACTAAGTTCGTTTAAATATTGGCTTGTTGGAAGATCCCTTCAATAGTCTAGTTAACACTTAGTAAAGCCAATTTTTAAAAAGTAATTTTACTTTTGATAAAATGTTTTTTTGGTGTTGTTTTTATTAGGTTTTTAAATATTTTTCAGGATAATAGGTATTAATTAACAAGCTAGAGTTTTCTCAAAGTTTTATTTTAAGGTATTGTTTGGTTTTATAAATCACGATTTCATAGTTTTATATGTAACATACTCTCTTCATATATAGATGTGTGTGTGTATATGTGTGTGTGTGTGTGTGTGTGTGTGTGTGTGTGTGTTTGTGTGTGTGTGAAAATTGTTTGTATGGAAACCCTACAACCAGCTTTAATCATCATCTCTTACTTATAGATATGAAAGATCATTTCTTCACTGAAAGAAAGAGAGATGGAGAGAGATGGAGAGATAGATAGGTAGATAATAGGAAAGTGAAATATTAGCAAAGTAAAAGCAAAATATAAATCAGACTTGGAAGAGTGGATAGTAATTCACTCTCATTGTTTATGTGTCCATGTCTTTCCTATCTCTCTTTCTCAATTCACCTGACCAACATGCAGCGGTACTCTATTGGGTGCCATAGGCTGTAGGAGGAAATGGTGAGGTCTTGGTACCACTATCTCAGGGGGTTTGCACCATAAGGAAAAAGAGATTTCTAGGCAAGTAGTGTCACTCTAGTAAATTATGCCCTGATGGGAAATGTAACATCTTCTTACTCTGAGGTCTAAGCTTAGACCTATAACAAAAACTTCAAAAGGTCAAAAAAAAAAAAAAAGAAGAAGATCATTTCTTCACTATCCTCCTACATAAAAAAGACAAAAAAAAATTTGTGTTCTCTCCCCCATAGCATAAATTCTATGTCACTCTGAAACATTATCAGTGAAAAATTATTCCACAGGGCATGATAAACAGATCCAGCATGTCTCAGGAATATATAAACCGTGCATGCAGCCTGACTTGAATAGCAATTTCTGACATCTTAATAATCTATCACTATACGATATTTTATTGGCTTATGCAGAGACAAGTATAGTATTCCAGGCTTATTCTATTTTAACATCTCAAACTAGTTAAATTGGTCTCCAAATTGCTTTAGACAAAGTACAAAAAAACTAAACTATAAAAACACTTATGATATATTATTACCTAAAAGACAATTTGACCCCAAAATATATACTTTAATATTCTTGCAAATTTAAATTTATATGTTCACGTCACTGTGGATACATGCTCAAATCTTACCCTTGCTACCACACAAGCTGAGAAATCCTGTAAACATGTTAAAGAGCACCTTTTGTCTTCTATAGCTTTTATGGGGAACCTTTCTCAAATTAAAATGACAATGAATTTGCACACACTTCAAAAACTTTAAAACAAATTTTTAATAATTAGAAAATCGAACACCCAAATGTCTTTTGGGAGAAAATCAAACATATCATTGATATGCCTTATAATCTCATAGGTCAAGCAATTGTAAAACACTTTAATGGCTCACTCACAATTCAACTTTTAAAGTAAAAAAGGGGGATATAAAAGATATTCTCCCTGCACAAGAACAATTATGAAAAGAACTCTTTTAAGTTTTTTAAATTATAAAAAATTGTTTCTGAGCTATAAAAAGTTGTTTCATTCCTATGAATGAATCTTCTCCAAAGTTGCTTGTCACTTGTTTTCTACAAAATGCTTTTTTTGCAAGGACTCCAAAGGCTGGGGCCCACTAAATTACTAATGTGGGGAGGAGAGCATGTTTCTGTTCTCTCTCCCACAGGCCTTCTTTCAAAAACAAGGACATCTGTATTGACTTGCGGAGATTTAAAGAGGCTCACTGCCCAAGCCAAAAACACCTTGAAGCTACCAAGATGTCATAAACTCCTAAAAATCTCTTCCTCACAACCATTGCTCATGTAGCTATGAAATCTAAAAGGTCACAAGTAAACTTGTTATTTTTCTGCTTTCTCATTATATGCAGCATTCCTTATGGAGCAAGTGAACCTTCATGATGGGCACATGTTTTATTACCCCAAACCCTCTTGCTCTCTTCCTTGGCTCAAATTATGAAATGACCTTCATCTCAATGGTACTATTTGTCAAATGCCTACTCCAAAACTACAACCTCTTCATAGCAATATTACCTTAGAAAACTGGAGTCCTACAGGGCTCCAAATCCTTGTTTATAGTTATTCTGATTTATCCCCTACTAAAAATCAAAGATTCGCAGGCCTCCTCCTTTGTTATCAATATAAACAATGTACTTTTTCTTTAAAAACCTCCATTGGTTCACAGTTCTTCTATTACATCCTCATACAGTAAAAAAGGGAGAATTTATCAATGGTAATGATTTTTTTAAACTTAACATCATGTCCAAGAGGAAATTATGATTTGAACTTTCCACCCTTTATTTTTGCTATAGCTTCTATTCCTCCTACAATAACTGACTTCTATCCTAATATTTTTCTTTTTAGGTCTGGTCCCAATAGCTAAAATATTTCTCTTGCATGAAAAAGATGTAAATTACACCTAGTATTACTTCAATATAATATAATATTACTTCAGCTTTCCATTTTTTATATTTTTATTTTAAAACAAAAGAAAGAAGCCTGAATTCCTGTTAATCTAACTAGAAATTGAATAGGGAATTCGGCTTTAGAACAAATCATCTTTGCCCTAAAGCAAGTGAGACAAAGAAGATTTTTAGAAATCTAGTTGCTCCTGTAGTTGTTGTCACTGTGATGGCTGCCATGGCAACTACAGCTACTGTGGCTCTCAAAAAGGAAGCTTAAGATAAAAGTCTTAGTCATATTGAGGTTGTGATTCACTGACTTAATCCCAAAAAAATTGGCCTACAGGAATTAACTCACACAACTTGATCACTGATTTTTTTTTTTTTTTGAGACAGGGTCTCACTCTGTAGTCCAGGTTGGCCTTGGACGAAATCAAACTCAGGTACTTAGCATTTGCTAGGCAAGCTCTTTAACCACTGAGCTGTTCCTCCAGCCCACATCTGGATCACTGAATCTGTTAGACTTATATTTGTCATTTTCTTTCTTGGCATCTTAAAAGCTCTTTGTCATATTTTAAATAGGACTCTCAAGGCAGAAGCCATGGCCATGATATTACATTAATCCAGATTTGCAATCAGCCACTTGGAGCCTCTTTGTGGACAATCAGAGTCACTCATAAAACTTGAAAGCATCTAGACCACAGTCATCCACAGCCTTCCCCCATTTTTGTTCAGTTGTTGTTGGGTGCCCCCTACTGAAGGAAATTGTCATAAAGTGATACCTAAATTCTCTATAACCACCTTACACAAGGGCATAGTGGAGAAAATTACAAGGCAGCCCAATCTTCAGGCTGTCACATGGGTACCGTTTTTTTTTTTTTTTTTGAGACAGGGTCTCGCTCTGTGGCCCAGGCTGGTCCTGAATTCACTTCAGAGCCCAGGCTGGCCTTGGACTCACGGCAATCCTCCTGTCTCAGCCTCCCGAGTGCTGGGATTATAGGTGTGCACCACCACGCCCAGCTTATGTGGTGCTGGGGAATCAAACTCGGGTACTTAGCGCTTGGCTTAGTGTTTGCTCAAGCACTTTAACCACTGAGCCATTCCTCCAGCCCCTCACGTGGGTACTGTTTGTGGCTTTTAGTTGGCTCTACACTGAGAAGCAGGAGAACATGGCAGAAGAGCATATGTCTGTTAAAAACCTTAGCATTATAAAGGAAGACAAATACTTGGAATAGGATTACAAAAATGTTGTGTTGGGGAACCTAACAAATCAGCAAGATGCCACCCTTTACCCAACTCAAGAGTGGAAAGGAAAAAGAGGTTATCTTCCTTCCTCCTTCACTTGGCTTCCGTCTGTTATGCCATGAACAGGATTCCTCCAGCTACGCCTCCACCATGTGCTCCCTCCATTGTCCACTGCCCATGACTGGACTGTGATCTTCTGAAACTGTGAGCTAAAATAAATCTTTACTCTCTTAAGTTGTGGATGTCAGGTATTCTGTCCCAACAATGACAAAGTAACTAAGACAATCTGTATATTGAGAACTATTAGGGGCTGGAGAAATGGCTCAGAGGTTAAAGTGCTTGCCTTGCAAGTGCTAAGCAAAATGTTAAATATCTGAGTTGATTCCCTAGCACCACATAAGCTGGGTGTGCTGGCACACGCCTGTAATCCTAGCACTTGGGAGGCTGAGGCAGGAGGATTGCCATGAGTCCAAGGTGAGCCTGGGCTACATAGTGAGTTCAGGACCTGCCTGAGCTACAAAGTGAGACCCTGTCTCCAAAAAAAAGGAGAGAGAGAGAGAGAGAGAGAGAGAGAGACAGAGAGAGAGAGAGAGAGAGAGAGAGAGAGAGAGAGAGAGAGAGAGAGAGAGAGAGAGAGAAACTATTAGCAACTGTTAGGGGCTGGAGCAATGGCACAGCTGTTAAAGTGCTTGCCTAGCAAGTGCAAGGCCCTGAGTTCAGTTCCCCAGCTCTGGGCTCCATAGTGAGTTCAGGACCACCCTGGGCTAAAGACTGAGACCTTTTTTCAAAAAACAAAATGAAACAAAAAACTATTGTACTCTGAAAATAAAAAAAAAAAACTGTCTCTTTATAAATAAGTATTTCATCACGTACAAATACCACAATTTATATATCCATTGGTCTGTTGATGGTATTTTGGTGCCTTCCACATTTTAGCTATTGTTAGTTGTGCTGCTATAAACATGGGTAAACATGTATGTCTGATATATGTTGTTTTTAACTCTTTTGGGAAAATTCCCAGAAGAGATATCATTGGATTGAAGGGGATTTTTTTCCAGTCTTTTGGGAAACTTCCATAGTGATTGTACCAGTTTACATTACCACCAGCAGTGTTAAGAGAGTTCCACTCAGATTTCAGGAGGCCCTGGAGGCCAGGCAGTGTGCCTCTGGGAAAGCAGTGCATGAAGTTGTGAAGGAGAAGCCTAAGGTGCAGTGGAGATCCCAGAAATTTGAAGATGTCAGGAACATGGATCATCTGCTGAGGAAAGCTACAGGCGGTACGAGGAGTCAACACAAAGGAGAAGCTGTGGAGGTTGCAGCCAGAGGCAATGTGGTAGGGGCAGTGCCACCCAAGCACCTTAGATCTTACATGCTGCCACAGTTCAATCCAAGTGTCAGACACAGAACTACAGGATTTAATGGAGCTACAGGATTTAACCCTTTCCCTGCTGAATTTAGAACTAGCTTTGGTCTGATTGCTTGTTATTCTCCTAGTTCCCCTTTCTGGATTGAGAATGCTTACCCTGTGCCATTGTATGTTAGAAGTATTTAACTTTTCTTAGATTTCTAAAGGAGCTCACAACTAGGAGTTTGCCTTGAATCTCAGAGGAGACTTTGGACTTGTACTTTTTGCAATGCTAGAACTGTCAAGACTTTGATAACTCTTAGAGAAGGACTAAATGCATTTTTCATAAGGATATGGACATGAGTATTTTAGGGACCAGGTACGGAATGTTATGGTTTGGATCTAAAATGTCACCCAAAGCTTCATGTATTTAAATGTTGTACAGTATCTACGGAACTATGTTCCATATGCTGTTAAGAGGTGGAGCCTGGTCAGAAGGGGTGGAACACTGGGCCTTGACCTGTAGTGAGCAGATTAGAGGATCAGAAAGGGTACATACTCCCTCCACACTTCCTCCCTCACTTGGCTTTCTGTCTGCCATGCCTTCAACAGTTCTCCTTCTGCTCCTCCTCTACCACACACCTCCCTCATTGCTGGCCATAAATAAATGCACAGAGACCTTCTGAAACTGGGAGCTAAAATAAATCTTTCCTCTGTTATTTTGTGAATGTTGACTATTCTGTCACAGGAATGAAAAAGTAACTAAGATATAATGCATGGCTTATTTCATTAAATATGATGATTTCCTGCTCTGTCCCTATTGCAAATAACAGGATTGTTTTTATGACTGAACAGTATTTCAGAGTTTTTATATGTTTCATTTTGATGCTGGGTCTTGCTCTGTAGCCCAGGCTGGTCCTGAATGCGCTGCATAGCCCAAGCTGCCCTTGAACTCATGGTAATCCTCCTGCCTCAGTTTCCTGAGTGCCGAGATTAAAGGCATGTACCACCATGCCCAGCTTACGTGGTGTGAGGGAATCAAACTCAGGGTCTTGCATTTGTTAGACAAATTCTTTAGCCACTGAGCTATTTTCTTGGTCCCTCTAGAATTTTCCTATGATCTAAGTTTTATTTACTCATTTAAAACTTTGTGGGCACTTACATCGCTTCTTATGTGAGTGGGATTGCTAGATCATGCACTAGTTCTATTTTTTAAACCATTGTATAGCTTTCTATAATGGATATACTAATTTACATTCCCATCAACAGTGTACAAGAGCTCCATTTTTCTATATCCTCATTAGCATATGCTATCATTTCTTTTCTATTAGAGTTATTTTTACTGGGATGAGATGATATTTTACTGTGGTCTTGACTTGCATTTCCATGACAATTAATGATGCTGAATGCTTTTTTATATATCTGCTGCCATTTTTATGCTTTCCTTTAAGGCATGTCTATTTAGGAATATTGCCTATTTTAAATCATGCCGTTTGTTTTTCTGCTACTGAGTTTTTGGAGCTCCTTGTGTATTCTGGATATTAACCCTGAGATTGAGTTCAAAACTTGACTTTTGATTTGCACCACTGCGATCCTTGGAGTGGGTCTGGGCATGCACATCTTCTTTTCAAAACCGTGGACCAATTTTTTGGTCACGTCTAGTCAAATTTTCATCAAAAAGAACAAGTTGTAGATATCACATTAGCTGTAAATTGATTAACTGTTTTGTTTTAAGTTGATAATTTTATATGGCTCACAGTTGAAGTCATAAACACCCAAATGCCTTTTAGGAGAAAAAGTTCCAGACTGCCTCTTTAGACATAAAGGATCTAACAGACATATAGATTGTCCCAAATTTACATTGCTTCAACTTGTGAACTTTTCAAGGTTACAATTATGGGAAGATGAAACACATTTAGTAGAAATTGTATTTCATATTATGAATTTTTTTGAGACCAGTTCTCGCTCCGCATTCCAGGATGGTCCTGAACTCATTGCAATGCTCCTGTCTCAGCATCTCAAGTGCTGGGATTACAAGAATGTGCCATCATGCCCAGTTTATGTGGTGCTGGGGAATTGAACTCAGACCCTCGCATTTGCAAGGGAAGCAACTAATCACTGTGCCATCTGGGAAATGACGTATAGCATCACTGGTACTCTCTTGCTATGATGGACAATTGGAAGAAGCCATAGCTCCCAGTCAGCCATGCAATCAAAACTGTAAACAACTAACACTCTGCAGTGCACTGTATTGCTAATCTATGTTATTTGGTAGGTTAAATGTGTTTTTTACTTATGATGATTTCAACTTGTGATGGGTTTAATGGGATATAATCCATTGTTAGGCATTTAGCCATTTGTATGTAGAATATTTCAATAAAGATTCCCTATTACTTGGGTGTGGTGGTACATTCCTATAATCCTAGCCCTGTGGGAGACAAGGCAAGGGAATTATAAGTTCAATCTCAGGCTGGGAAACTTAGAAACTTGGCAAGACTCTGTCTCAAAATAAAAAAATAAATTTGTCTGAGAATGTAGATCAATGCAAAGGCTCTGGGGTCAATCCTCAATACCACTAAAAAGACATCACATTATAATGATGTGTACATATTCATGTATATAGCAGCAGAATTTACATAGCTAAGCTCTGGAAACAGCCTAGAAGCCTATCAAGAGATGAATGGGTAAAGAAACTATAGTATGATACACAATGAGATGCTATTTGGCCATAAATAAAATTATATCATTTTCAGGAAAATTAATGGAACTTGGGACTGTATATTAAGTGAAATAAATGAGGCACAAGTTAAATACTCTGATAAATAGGGGCTATATTTAGTTCATTTGCATAAAAAGGCCAACTAATTTTATGACAAAGGTAGTATTAGGTCAAAAAAGGACCGTGGAAGAACCAAAAATATAACCAGCAGCAAGAGAATTTGTAGTGAAAACTTACTGCTCCCCATGACCTTAACCTTGGGTAGCAGGTTCAAGTATAAGGCGCCACCCTATGCCTGCCTAATAGGTCCAGGCATAAGGCTAGCTTGGGAATTTTCATGACCCTGTACCTGGGTAGAAAGGCCAGGCACAAGAAACCATGACCCTGTGCTTGGATACTAAGTTTACACATAAGACATAAGGAATAATGGGGTAAGGAGATAGGCATAAAAGATAAAAAGGTGTGATTATGGCACAAACAGAACTTTCATTTAGTGTAGGTGGATTAACAAGCATGAGGGTCAAGGATTGGGCTCTTGAGCTGGTGTGTGGTTCAAGGATTGGGCAGAAGAGGACAAAACAGAGTTGCATGATAGGTTGGAAGAGCAGGCAGTTGTGTTATGGGATAAAGGAAACAGGTCCCGCATGAGAGTCAGAGCTGTTATCAATCATTGGCCAAATTCCATGGTCAACTGTTGCATCAGGTCTGGAGAAGTTGTTATGTCAAGACTGGAGAAGTCAGGTTACTATGGCTGGGAAAGAATGTCAGAGTAGCTATCTCTAAGCTAAGGTCATACACAGAACACTGAGCTCTGTGTGTGGTGACAGTGGAGAAGTTGAGCACCAGAATTCAGCACCAGTACTCCATAAGTATAAAGGCAATTCTTTGAGGAAAGGAGAGCCTTTTACAAAGAGCACCTGAGATAAGTGAATAAACATGTGCAGCAAGCTAAGTCAAGGTTTTTAATCACATGAAAAATTAGTTCAATATGGATCACATATATAAATTTAAGAGCAAAAACTACAAAATGTTTAGAAAAAAAGTAAGAATATCTCAAAACCTTGGGTTAGGTGGATACTTTTTAGTTCTGACACTAAGCATGGTCCATTAAAGAATATGATAAATTAGATTTCATCAAAATTTAAAACTTTTGCACTTAAAAATCATCACTTTCATAGGTGTGAAAATATATGCAACATACCGGCAGAAAATATTGCAAAACTTATCTGACAAAAGACATATTCCACATATGCACAGAACACTTATATTTCAATAATAAAATAAAACAATTTACAATTGAGCAAAAGATTTGAAGATACAGTACCAAAATATATTTGGATGGTTGCCAAGCCTATGTATGAAAAGATGTTCATTAGGGAAATGCAAATTAAACCACAATGGTGTTCATTAGGGAAATGCAAATTAAACCACAATGGCATGCCATTTCATATCCACTAGAATTTATAAAATTAAAAAGACTTGTGCACAAATGTTCATTACAGCTTAATTCATCATAGCCAAATTGGGAAGTATCCTATATGTACATCAGTTGGCAGAAGCAACAAACTGTGGCATGACATCTCCATATGCTTAAATAGTAGTCAGCATTAAAAGGAACCATGTATGGATACATAGATGAATCTATACATGAATATGCATATATATTCATCATTTATAAATGAATCTCTAAAATCTTTATTTTCAGTGGAAGGCTGGAGTTGTATATTCAACTCAACTAGGGGACAAAAAAAAAAAAGCAGGGGTAGTGATACTCTTTGCTGACAAAATGGACTTTAAGCCAAAACTGGTAAAAAAAATCCCCAAAAGACAATGAAGGCCAGTTTATTCTTGTAAAGGGAACAATCCAACAAGAGGAACTGACAATCGTAAACATTTATGCCTCAAACCATGGTGCACCCAACTACATAAAACAAAAGTTAATAGACTTTAAAAAAGAGATGAACTCCAATGTTATAATAGTGGGAGACTTTAATACTCCTCTCTCCTCAGTAAACTGGTCAACTAGACACAAAATCAACAAAGACATAGCAGATCAGAAGTATATAGTGGAAGAAACAGATCTGACAAGGATATACAGAATTTTTAGTCCAACAAAAAGAGATATACCTTTCTCTCAACCTCTCATAGAACATTCTTCAAAACAGACCACATCATAGGTCATAATAAAGCTTAAACAGATATAAGAAAATTGATATAATGTCATGTACCTTGTCAGATCATAGTGGAATAAAACTAGAAATCAATTACACCAAAAACAAAAGATACAACTCAAACAAATGAAGACTAACAGCACTCTTCTACATAAATAACCCAAGTTACAGAAAAAAAATCAAGGAATAAATTAAAAAGTTCACAGAGACAAATGACAATGGCAGCATATCACAATGCAACTTCTGGGACACAATAAAGGCAGCGTTGAGTGGGAAATTCATTTCCATAAATGCACACATAAAAAGAATGGAGCAAGCCTGCATAAATAACCTAACCTAACAACTAAGGCCCCAGAAAAACAAGAACAAGACAACCCCAAGGCTAACAGAAAGAAATTACAAAGATCAGCGCAGAAATTAATGAAATAGAAACTAAAAAAATATATAAACAATAAACAAAGCAAAAAGTCTTTTTGTGAAAAGATAAACAAGATTGATAAGCCACTTGCTAAACTCGTTAAAAAAATGAAAGAGAATACCCTACATCAATACAATCAGGAATGAAAAAGGTGAAATTACAATAGATAACAAGGAAATCCAAAGTATTGTAAGAACTTTGAAAATTTATACTCCAATAAATTCAAAATTCTAAAAGAAATGGATGAGTTCCTAAACATATCTCAACCATCAAAACTGAATGAAGAAAAAATTAAACACCTTAATAGGCCAATATCCACCTATGAAATCAAGGAAGTAAAAAAAAATACTTCTAAACAGGAAGAGTCCAGGACCTGATGAACTTCGAGCAGAATTCTGTAAATAAATTTAGGAAAGATCTAGTACCAATGCACACCAAAATTTTCTCCCCCATTTTATTGATATGTATAAGTGCAAAACATAAAGTTTACATTGATCTTGAATATTTTGCGCACATACATATCACGGCAAAGTTACAAATCCTTCCTTCCTCTTTTTCAACCTGCCTTCCAGGCCCTCCAGTTCCCAATATTTCCCATATTAAGTTCTATGAAATAACTGCAATTTGGGTTTCTCATATCAGAGAAACCATTCGATATTTCACCTTCTGCTTCTGACTCACTTCACTAAACATGATGGTTTCAAGTCGCCTCCATTTACCTAAAAAAGCTTCAAACCTATTTGTCTTTATATATGAGTAGTATTCCATTGTGTACAAATACCAGAATTTGCATATTCATTGGTCTGTTGATGGGTATATTGGTGTCTTCCACATTTTAGCTATTGTTAGTTGGGCTGCTATCATCATGGGTATACATATATCTCTGTTGTGTGTTGTTTTTAACTCTTTTGGGAATATTCCCAGAAGAGGTATCCCTGGATTGAAGAGGATATTTACTTCCAGTCTTTTGAGAGACTTCCATACTGCTTTCCATAGTGGTTGTACCAGTTTATGTTCCCACCAGCAGTGCAGGAGCATTCCTTATTTCTCCACAATCTCGTCAGCACTGATTGCTATTTGTGTTCTTGATATACGCCAATATCTCTGGAGTTAGATGGTATCTTAGTGATGTCTTGATTTGCATTTCTCTTATGGCTAGGGATGTTGAACCTCTTTTCATGTATTTACTGGCCATTTGAACTTCTTCATCTGTGAACTACCTACTCATTTCTTTTGCCCATTTTCAATAGGGTCTTTGATTTTGGGGTGCTTCTTTTTCTTCCGTTCTCTGTATATTCTGGTTACGAGTCTCCAATCTGAGGTATTGATGATGAATATCTTTTCTTAGTCTGTCAGTTCTCTTTTTACACTGTTGATAATTTCCTTTGCCATGAAGAAATTTTTAATTTGTCAAAATCTCTTATGTTAGGAATGGGGGCTATTTCCTTTGTTTTTGGTGTCTTATTAAGAAAGTCTGCACCCGCACCTATGTCTTTTAGATATTTGCCTAATTTGTCTTCCAGAAGGTTCAGTGTTTCTATCTTAATATCTAGGTCTTTGATCCACTTTGATTTGATTTTGGTGCACGGTGACAGGTGTGTATCTAGATTCGTTCTTCTGCATGTGGATGTCCAGTTTTCCCACCTCCATTTGTTGAAGAGGCTGTCCTTTTTCCATTGTATGCATTTGGCTCCTTTATCAAAGATTAGTCACTTGAGGGTATTTGAGTTTGTCTCTGCATCATCAGTTCTGTTCCACTGGCCTGTCTGTTTTTGTGCCAGTACCATATTGTTTTTACAACTATTTCTTTAGAGTATAACTGATGTCTGGTTTTGCAATGCCTTCTCCTTTAGTCTTATTACTCAAGATTGCTTCGGCTATTCTAGATCTCCTTTGGTTCCATATGAACTTAGGATTATTTTTTCAAGTTCTGTGAAAAAAATTGTTGGTATTTTCATATGAATTTCATTGAATCTGTATATCAGTTTTGGCAGTATAGTCATTCTGATTATATTGATTCTGTCTATCCAAGAACAGGGAATGTTTTTCTATTTTCTGATGTCTTCTACAACTTCTTTCTACAGTGTAATATGGTTTTCTTTATAGAAGATCTTCACTTCCTTGGTTAGGTTTACTCCTAAGTATTTAATTTTTTTTCCTGGGCTACCAAGAATGGAATTATTCTTCCGAGGTCTTTCTCCATAAGTTCATTATTGGTGTAGTAGAAGGCTATTGATTTTTTAATATTGATTTTGAAGCCTGTGACTTGGCTAAATTTGTTTATTATTTCTAAGAGTTTCAAAAGAGGAGTTTTGAGGTCCTCTATGTAGATAATCATATCATCTGCAAATAAGGATAGTTTGACTTCCTCCTTTCTGATACATATTCCCTTTATTTCACTTTCTTGCCTGATTGCTATGGCACGTGTTTCAAGGACTATGTTGAATAAGAGTGGACCGCCTTGTAATGTTCCCAATTTAAGAGAAAATGATTTCAATTTCTCTCCATTTACTATGATATTTACAGTAGGTTTGGCATATATTGCTTCTATGAGTTTGAGATAAGGTCCTTCTATACCTATTTTTCTCAGTCTTTTTATCATGACAGTGTGTTGAATTTTTCAAAGCCTTATTCTGCATCAGTTGAGATGATCATAAGTTTTTTGTTTTTGCTTTTCTTGATGTGGTGTTTTGTATTGATTGGTTTACATATGATTAACCAGCCTTGCATCCCAAGAATGAAACCCACTTATGATCTTTCTGATTACTTGTTGGATTCTATTTAGAACTTTTGCATCTATATTCGTTTGGATATTAGTCTATAATTTTCTTTTCTGGTTAAGTCTTTGTCTGGTTTTGGGACTATGGTGATGGTAGCGTTCTGAAATGTGTTTGGTAGTACTCCTTCTCTTTCAACTTCATGGAACAGTTCGAGAAAAATTAGTTCTTCTCTCAAGTACTGAAAAAATTGTACTGTAAATCCATCTGGTCCTGAGCTTTTATTTGTAGGTAGAGACTTTATTACTGTTTCAATTTCTGTGTGTGTAATTGGTTTATGCAAGATTTTTATGTCTTCGCTCAATTTTGGTATTTCATTTGTGTCTAGGAAGTCATCCATTTCTTCCCAATTCTCTATCTTGTTACAATACAGGTGTTCAAAATAATTTCTCATACTATTCTGTATTTCTGCAGTGTCTGTTGTAATTTCACCCTTTTCATTTTTAAGTGTGTTAATCTTTGCTTTTTCTTATGGTAAAGTTAGCTAAAGGTTTGTCAATCTTGTTTATTCTTTCAAAGAATCAGCTCTTTGATTCATTAATCTTTTTTGTTTTTTAGCTTCAATTTAATTAATTTGAGATCTGATCTTTATCATTTTATTTCCTGTACTATGGTTGGGCTTATGTTGGTCTTGTTTCCCTAGGGCTGTGAGGTGTATCATAAACATGTTTATTTGTAATTGCTCTGTTCTTTTGTTGTGTGCATTTATGGCTATGAATTTCCCCCTAAGTACTGCTTTCATTGTGTCCCATAGATTCTGATATGATGTATTTCCTTCGTCATTTAAGTCTATGAAGTATTTTGATTTCTTCTGTGATCCATTGTTAAGTCAGTAATAAGTTATTTATTCTCTAAGTATTTGTGTATTTTCTGGTGTTTCTGTTGCTGCTAATTTCCAGTTTCTTCCACTGTATTCTGAAAATATACAAGAAATTATTTTGATTCCTTTATACTTATTTAAGCATCACTTACGGCCTGTAATGTGTTCTATTTTAGAAAGATTTTGGGTGGAATACTGTGTAGACATCTGTTAAGTCCAAGTTACCTATAGTGTCATTTAACTTTTGTTTTTGTTTTGTTTAATGAATCTGTCTATCTGTGATAGTGGAGTATTAAAGTTTCCTACTGCGATTATATCGGGGCCTATATGTGCTTTCAGATCTAATACTTTTTGTTTTACATAATTGGATACTTCATAATTGGGAGCATATGTATTGATGATTGTGATTTCTTCCTGTTGTATTGTAAATAGTGACTATTTTGTATCCCCTAATCTGCCTTGTTTTGAAGTCTGATGAGTCTGAGAATAATGTAGCTACTCCTGCTTGTGTCCTTGGTTCTATTGCATGAAATATTGTATTTTATTTTTTTTATTTTCAGTCTCTGACCTTCCTTATGGGTAAAGTGTATCTCTTGTAAGCAGCAAATTGTGGATCTTTATTTTTTGATATAGTCAGCCAGTCTGTGTCTTTTGATGGGTGAGTTAAGGCCATTCAAATTCAGAGTTAGTACTGAGGTGTATTTGGTATGTCCTGCCATTGTAATTTTTCAGTGCTATATAGTTGACATACTGTCTTGCCAGCTCATTCTCCTCTTTCTGTTATCTCCTTTTCTTAGGGTCTTTGGTGTTATAAGTCTCTCTTTCTCCATCTAAGGTTCCATGTGTATTTTCTGCAGTATTGGTTTAGTGATTTCAATTTTCTTTAGGCTTTCTTTATCATGGAAATTTTTAATTTCTACCTCTAATTTAAAACATAATTTCACTAGATATAGCAGTCTGAGTTGGCATTTGTGTTCTCTTAGTGCTTGGATGATGTTGCTCCATAATATCCTGGCTTTTAAGGTTTGGGTTGAGAACAAACAAACTGTGGTGGGTGCTCTGTTCCGGGAAATATTCCGAACGTTTGTGTGCTGTTACATGCAGCTCCTGTAGATGTCACTCTTAACACTGTTAGTGGAGCTTTCCGGGCAATGTTTTTGGGTGAAGTTGGCTCCATGCTCAGTGTCTTTAGTTCTCCAAGTCTTTCCGCTACAAGTTGTCCTGTAAATAGCATGTTGGGCAAGCCGAGCCTTCTGGAGGGAAGTATAGGTGGAAACGTTGTTTCCTAGCCTGTTTCACAGTCCTTGATGTCTCAGTCCATTCTGTGTTTACAACTGCATCTGCCTTCTACCATCATGAGTGTGTGGGTGGTGCAGAGAGGATGAGGGGCTTGCCCTTTCTCGTGTCTTGTTTCAATCGCTGCTGGTTGGTTTACAGCCCACAGATCTCTTGCTCCAGGCAGGGCGCAGTTGGAAGTATGCTGATCAGCGACTCCCTCCCTCCCTTTCGCCACTGCTTGCAGCTTCTCCAGTGACTCCATCCCTTTCGCCACCTGCTCGGCTTTTCATAACCTGCCATTACAGGGGCGAGGCTCTTCGCAATTGGCCCACCTCTTTCCATCTTTGGCATTGTGCAGTCTGCTGACCCCTACCTGCTAGAGGCTGTGGAGCCATGTGTTCTGCCTCCATGGGCTCACTGCTGTGTGCATGGGAGAGCCCCAGTTAGGGCTTCACCAGTCCATGATGACCCAATTTTATTTTTATCTCTACTCTGTGGATATTTTATAGTTTCCAGATGTGTTTTTAAAACTTCTTTAGGAGTAGCTGCTCCAAGGCTCCTACTGTGCTGCTACCTTTACCATAACCCCTACTTCTCTGTTTTCTATTTTCTCTCATTTTTTGTTTCAGTCATTTATATTTTGGACTTTCATGTAATTGAGACCATGAGATAATCTTTTTGGCCCTGTTCACTTCATTAGCTTCATTATGGCTTCAAGGTATAACCATTTTCTCACAAATTGTGCCAAATTTATCTTTCTTTATGGTAGTGTAATATTCCATGGTGTCTCCAAACCATACATTTTAATCCATTCATCCACTAGTGAACATATAGACTGTTCCCAGGATTTAGCTCCTATGAGTTGTGCTGTTATAAAAGTGAGTATTCATTTATCCCTGTAGTACTGTGTCTTTCTCTCCTTTTCCCCCATTTTATTGATATGTATACGTGCAAAATTTAAGGTTTACAATGGAGTTGAGACTTTTATGCACGTATGTATCTTGTCAAGGTGACAAGGGCTTTCCCACTCTCCTTTTGTGCCTCTCCCTCCCCTTCCCTCCATCCCTCCTCCCCTACCTATCCTCCCTGTTTCACTTTGTTTTTCATTTTAAATTCCATAGGAGTTGTGCTCTGGGACTCTTATATCAGAGAGACCATTCAATGTTTCACCTTCTGCTTCTGACTCACTTCACTAAGCATGATGTTCTCAAGTTTCTTCCATTTGCCTATAAAAGCCTCCACATTGTTGGACCTTATTGATGCATAGTATTCCATTGTGTATAAATACCACAATTTGTGTATCCACTGGTTAGTTGATGGGTATTTTGGTGACTTCCATATTTTAGCTATTGTTAGTTGTGCTGCTATGAACACAGGTATACAAATATCTCTGTTGTGTGTTGTTTTGCCCTCTTTTGGATATATTCCCAGGAGGGGTGTCGCTGGATCGAAGGGGACATTTATTTCTAGTCTTGACTTGTTGATATGGGCCATTCTTACTGGGGTGAGATGGTGTCTTAGCGTTGTTTTGATTTGCATCTCTCTTATGGCTAGAGATGTTGAACATCTTTTCATGTATCTATTGGCCTTTTGCATTTCTTGATGAGTGAACTGCCTCTTCATTTCATTTGCCCACTTTTCAATAGGATCCTTTATTTTGGTAGGCTTACTTTTCTTCAGCTCCTTTTATATTCTAGTTATAAGCTTCTTATCTGAGATGTTGGTTGTAAATATTTTTTCCCACTCTGTTGGTTCTCTTTTTACAATGCTAATAGTTTCCTTTGTGTGTCTTTCTCTCTTTTGGAAAGATGCTTAGAAGAGGTATAGCTGAGTCAAAGGAGATTTCATGCTTTTGACAAAATTTATCATCCATTCATGATATTAAAAATAAAGCTCTAAGAAAATAGGAACAGAAGAACTGATATAAGCCACTTATGACCAGCCCTCTGCCAACTTCATCCTTAATGGGGAAAAATAAAAAACATTCCCCCCTGAAATCTGGAACTAGAAAACGATGGCTACTTTCAACACTCTTATTTAACATAGTACTTAAAATCATGGTCACAACAATTAGGCAATAGAAAGAGATAAATGGAGTAAGAATAAGAAGGGGAGAAGTTAAACTACCCTGATTTGCAAATAACATGATTCTTCGTGCTGAAGACTCAAAAACTTCACCAGAAAGTCTTAGAAGTAATAAATAAATCCATCACAGTAGCAAGATGTAAAAATCAGCACACATAAGTTCATAGCATGTCTATATACCAATAATGATCTCACCAAGAAAGAAATTGACCAAACAACCTTGTTTACAATTGCTATGCCAAAACTAAATACCTAAGATAAACCTATCCAGGGAAGTGAAAAGTACATACAGTACCCTGGAGAAAGAAATTTAAGAGGACTTTTGGAAATGGGAAGATCCCATGATGCCAGATAGGTAGAACTGACATTTTAAAATGGCCATAGTACCAAAGATGTTGTCTTAGTTACTTTTGTGTTGCTGTGACTCAATACCCAACATTCACAAATTTAGGAAAGGAAAGGCTTATTTTAGCTCACAGTTTCAGAAGGTCACAATCCATTCAGGGGTGGCCAGCAGCAATGGAAGTACATGACAGAGGCAGAGGTGGAGGCAGCTTCTCAGGACATCACAGACAGGAAGGAAAGTTGAGACTAGTTGAGACTAGTCCTAGTTCCAGACCTAGCCCTCAAGGAAGGCAGGAAGCAGTTTATGTATCCTTTCAGGTCTTCGCCCAGTGATTAGCCCCTCCTGCATCCAGGCGTGGAAGGTGTGGCCACTACACACTGTTAATCCTAACTTACATACTTTTAGTCCTAAGTCACACGCCTTCAATACTAACTTAACTGTAATCCACCCCTCCAGACTAGACCCCAATCCACCAACAGCACATGGTTCCATAGACAATCCATAACATTAAAATACATGAGACTTGGGAAACATTCCAGAGCCAAACCAGAATAGATGTCATATAGAGCCAAAGCAATACCGGTCAAAATACCATCAGCATTCTTCACAGAACTGGAAAAAAATAACTTTAAAATGTATATGGAACTGGAAAAGACTCAGAAGTGCTAAAGCAGTCCCGAGGAACAAGAGCAAAGTAGGAGGCATCACAGTTGCAGACTTATACAGCAACAGTGATTAAAACAAAAAGATGCTGGCACAAAAAATAAGAGCATAAAAGGAGCAGAGCTGAGCATTGTTGAGGACAAGCTGAGGACATATATCAGCTATGTGAGCTTTGAAACAGAGGTCAAAACCATCTATTGACAAAAGGACAATCTCTTTAACAAGTGGTGTTGGGAAATGAGTTACCCATCTCTAGAAGAATGAACTTAGACCCACTTCTTTCACACACACTAAAATCACCTCAAAGTTAATCAATGAACAAGATGTGAAAACAGAAACAATGAACCTGCTAGAAGATATAAAATAGGTAAAACTGTAGATGACATAGAAACTGGAAATGACTTCATAAACAGAACTCCAATCACTTAGGAAATAATAGGACTACATCAAACTAAAAAGCTTTTACACAACAAAGGAAACAATCAATAGAGAGAAGAGACAACACACAGAATGGGAAAAATGTTGCCAGCTACTCCATGGAGAGAGGACTAATATTTATAATATACAAGAAACTAAAAAAGTACCCACCCCACAAATAGAGTACCTGATCAAAAAAAAAAAAAAGGAAATTTGAAACAACAAACACTTCTCAAAAGAAGTATTAACAGCCATTAAGTACATGAAAATACACTCAACATCTTTGGCCATTAAGGAAAGGCTAATCAAAACAACACTGAGATTTTATTATGCTCCAACAAGAATGGTTACCACTGAGATGTCAAAAACCAACAAATGTTGGAGAGGATGTGGGGATAAAAAGAATGCTTGTAGAGAGGAAGTGGGGGACCGCTGCGGGAGACAGGCAGAAGCCAGTAGGAGTGGACTTTGGGTGCACAGCCCACCTCAGTGTCACGGGACCACTCAGAGGAAGCAGGGTCCAGTGGGTCCCAGGTGGAGCTGCATAGGAGCAGTGTGAGTGGATGTGCGACACTCCCTTGCACCTTGAAACCTTACGGTGGTCCCAGGTCCTGGCTGGCACCCTGTAGAGCCGAATGGGAGTAGACTAGTGGGACTGGAGTGCATATCCTCACCACCCCTCACCTCGCCTCGGTGGGCAGCGAGGAGGTTGTGTTCTCCTAGCACCAGCCAGAGTCATACTGGGGAGAACCACATAGGGGAATCCAGGGACAGACAACCAGAGACAACCAAAGACAACAGAACCATGAGGAAACGTGGAAATAAATGTTCTTCAGAAAGTCTTTATATACCAGAAGAGCGTATCAGGAATTCTGAAAGTGCAGAAACTAAAGACGAAAATGGAACAAATGATGGAAACTTCTGGGCCCAGAAATACATTGAACTAAAGCTGGAATTAAAGCAAGAATTAAAGCAGGAATTACAGCAGGAATTAAAGCAGGAATTAAAGCAAGAAATGATACAGGAAATGATAATCAAAGATCAAGAGCGACGCCAAGACCTAGCTAAGCTAAAAACAAGCCATGAGAAGCAAATAGAGGAGATCAAGGAAGAAATGAACCAAAGGATAATGAAAATCATACAAGAAAAAAGAGAAGAATAAGAAAGAGACATAAAAATATAAATACAGATATATAGGAAGTAAAAAACACACAGGTCACAATAAGCAACGATATCAAACAACTTCAAAATAGATTATCAAACCTAGAAGACAAAATGACGAAGCAGGAACAGAAAGATCATAAAGAGCACAAAGTAAAAAAAGAAGAAAGTGAATCATTACGACGACTCATAGACGATCCAAAGAGAAACAACCTGAGAATTATAGGAATCCAAGAGAAGACTGAGGACCAAACAAAAGGATTAAGAGTAATATTCAAGGAAATTATGGAATAAAAGGTCCCAAATCCAAGAAGAGAAATGAATATTGAATTACTGCAAGAACACCAAATAATATTGATCAGAGGAGAACCTCATCCCGACACATCATAATTAAAGTACTAGAAACCCAACACAAAGAGAGAATACTGAAAGCAGTAAGAGAAAAGCAGAAGGTGACCTACAATGGTAAGCCCATCAGGATAACTTCAGACTTCTCAACCAAGACTGTAAAAACCAGGAGATCATGGAGCAATGTCATTCAAACACTAAAAGAACACAAATTTCAACCAAGACTACTATATCCAGCAAAACTATCTTTTAAACTAGAGGGAGAAATTAAAATTCTCCATGATATAGAAAGTTTAAAAAAACTTGCAGCCACTAAGCCATCACTGCAGAGAATTCTCAAAGGAAACTTGGTTAGCGAAAGAGAGGACAATGACGTAAGAGACCCCAGAGGGGAAAAAAAAGAGACAAAAGCAAGAGGAGAATGAGCTGAGAAAAAAGTAAAGCCAGTAAAAAACATGGAAAAACTACAACAATGGCAGGACACACCAAACATACCTCAATAATTACCCTAAATGTGAATAGCCTCAACTCACCTATCAAAAGACATAGACTAGCGGACTGGATCAAAAAACAGAAACCCACAATTTGCTGCCTACAAGGGACACACTTCACCCACAAGGAAACTCACACACTGAAAATAAAAGGTTGGAATTCAGTATTTCATGCAACAGGTCCCAGAAAACAGGCAGGGGTAGCTATATTAATCTCAGAATCATCAGTTTTCAAAAGAAAACAGGTGAAGAGAGACAAAGAGGG
>PVKB01007654.1:0-30125 GCA_004027205.1 Ctenodactylus gundi
CACACACCACACACACACACACACACACACACACACACACACACACACACACACACACACAAAAGGGGGCTGGAGGAATGGCTCAGTGGTTAAAGCACTTGCCTAGCAATCAAGCTGTAAGTGCCCGAGTTCGATGCCCCAGCACCACATAAGCCAGGCGTGGTGGTCCACATCTGTAATCCCAGTACTCGGGAGGCTGAGGCAGGAGGATTGCCATGAGTCCAAGGCCAGCCTCTGGGCTCTTATACTGAGCTGAGAACCAGCCCGGGCTACAGAGTAAGATCCTGTCTCAAAAAAAAAAAAAAAAAAAAAAAAAAAAAAAAAAAAAAAAAAAAAAAAAAAAAAAAAATCTAAGCACTTATTCTCCATTTCTAAACGTGTCTCATCATGGAAAGAAACATTTTAAAGACTGGCACTGATTTGTTGTTCACTCCTCAAGTACTGCTAGCATAAACATTATATGTCTGTTGTCATATTATGGTGTTTTGGTGGGGGTGGAATGGAAAACAACCATGGCGCAAGATACAGAGGATGGGAAGATGGTGGCCATCCAGGTAGACCCGCACAGAACAGAGTGGTGGGACTTGACATTCCAAAAGATACCCAGTAAACCAGGCCTACCCCTCTGGGAGGCTGAGGCAGAAAGGTCACAAGTTCCAGCCCAGCATGGGCAACTTAGCAAGATTCTAACTCAAGGTCAAAATAATAATGAGCTGGGGATGTAGCTCAGTGCGAAGGTCCTGGGCTTGGTCGCCGGTACCACAAAACAAAACCAAAAACCCCTCAAATTCAGTAAGACTGTGATCGTGCCGGTGTGAGGTGTACGGAAGGCTTCCCGCGAGTGTCTGCAACAACCGCAGGTCCTGATGACTGTGCATGAGCTCACGGGCTTGTAAAGCTGGCTGGGTGGAGAGCTCAGAAAGAGAGATGTATGTGGCCCAGGAGATCCCCGGGGTCTGATTCGGCCTCCTCCCTCCAAGGACCTGGTGAGTCTGCTTAATCTTTTAAAGATTCGGGTAATGGATTGCATGACAGTGACACGAGAACAGGAAGTGCAAAGTTCCAGGAGCAGCAAACTTCCGGCGAGGAAGGAGGATGAGGGCAGGGCGAGGAGGATGCGCTTCGGGCTCTGAGGCTGCATTCTGCCGGGCTGCCAAGCTGTGAGCACTTCCGGCCTCCCTCTCCCTGTCAGGGCAGTAGGGAAAGAATGAACCAGGAGACTCCAGGAAGTTTCCGAGGGTGAAACGAGAATTTCCTGGAAGCACTGGGCAAGACCGTGCCGGGACTAAGGAGCTCCTGTTTCCTGCTTGGGACAGCTGGCTAACGCTCTTCACCTGTAGTGAAAAGCTTAACTCAGGGCAATGCGCCACCACAGAGGCCCAGGGAGGCCCGGCAGGGGATCTTCTGCAAGGACAACGGGGTGGGGAATGGAGTGGGCAACTGACCAAGCGTCCCCATCCACCCCATTCCTATCCCTACTGTCTTTCCAGTAGCCTTGGAATTTTTATTCTATTCATTTATGTCTTTTTAAGTCAACCCACAGTTTCGGATGTAGAAACTTCCTGTGTGCTCACCCTGGCCCCAACTCCTGGCTGCTTGTCACCGGGTTAGGCTGCTCCTTTTTACAGCTTTGCAGAGGACCTGGGAGAGGCTGGAGAGCAGGGAATGCCCCAGGCAAGTACTTCCCTCTGTGTGTGTGTGTGTGTGTGTGAGCACGCACGTGCGTGTGTTACCTGGGATTGAGCCTTCACACTCAGCCACCTCCCCAGCCCATTTGTAATTTTTTATTTTTGAGACAAGATCTCAGTGTGTCTGCAAGTTGATCAGAGTGGGCTGGAGCTTGAGAGCCTCTTACCTCAGCCCCCCATAGTGCTGGGTTCCAGGCTGGCACCACCCGGCTCGGCCCAGCTCCCTCTGTCGCTTTAAGTCTGTGCCTTCAAGGAGAATGGGCAAAACCTCCTCGGGGTCCTCCAAACACAGCTCAAAGGGGCATTTTTTATTGTAACAAGCTTCTTTAAAAATTAAATAAGCAACACATATTCATTGAGAGAAAGAAAGTACAGATATAGATGACATTTCCAGAAGTTATTTTTATTTTCCCCTAGAGAACACAGGAAGAGAAAACAGAAAACATGAATGGCTCACTGACAGTCGGCTTTCCAGAGCGCCGCTTTCAGAGGCCACGGTACGGGGCACCTGCCCTGCCCTCCCGGGGACTCTCCTGCAGGTTCCAGGCCTCGCCAGACCCAGGCTGTCGGGTGGGATGTCACCGCTCCTTCCAGGCCATGAGATCCTCTCAGCTCACTTGCCGGCCTGCACCCTTGGATTCCTTTCTGGTCTGAGGAGCATTACGCATTCTCACCCATGTGTGTGTGTGTGTGTGTGTGTGTTTGTGTGTGACAGCCATGCCTAATCTCTTTTCCACCACCCACGCGCGATGGACAACATCCATATTCATACGCATTCTCAAAGGAAAGGTTAGGCCCAATTTTAAGCTCGGGAAGAATCTTTTGCAGGAAATCAAAGCCAGTGGTAAAAATAACAACTGCCTCTCAATGCACTAAGATGATTTGAACTTGGCACGACCGTGGGTGTGTTAGGATCTGCCCACTCTGCTGGCTGCTTGTAGCTCAGGCTTCGGAGGAGCACTTCCTGAATTCTGGAGGTGGTGACGTTCCTGTAGCTTCCAAATTAGTGAATGAGGGTGGCACTGACATACGGATACCTTGAGTAGCGTGGTCCTACTAAGCTTTATAATATATATTTTTCATATATATATATATATATATATATATATATATATATAGAGAGAGAGAGAGAGAGAGAGAGAGAGAGAGAGAGAGAAACAGGGTCTCGCTCTGCAGCCCAGGCTGGTCCTGAACTCACTATGGAGCCCAGGCTGGCCTTGGACTCACAGCAATCTTCCTGCCTCAGCCTCCCAAGTGCTGGGACTACAGGTATGAGCCATCATGCCTGGTTTATGTGGTGATGTGGCACTGAGGAATTGAGCTTGGCTACTTAGTGCTTGCCTAGGCACATGGCTGAGCCATTCCTCTAGCCCCTATGTGTATATTTTTAGTAACGGCAAGTGCCTTATTTTATCTCTCTCTCTTCTCAATTCAGCTTGCTTGTTAACAGCTGTGTCTCCAGTGCCCGGCTCAGCACCTGACTTTGATCAATAGAGACTGAGCAAGCCGGGGAGTGAACTGGCCCATTTTTCTTGTGCGGTCTATTTCCTCATTGCTCCCTTTCCAGGGAATCCTGCCTTTCCTTCAGGTCTCTGTCCGGGGCTCCAGGTATCATCAGACCTCTGGGACTATATATATATATATATGTATATATATTTTTGAGACAGGATCTTGCTGTGTAGGCCAGGACGATCTCAAACTTGCAACCCTCCTGCCTCGGCTTCCCCAGTGCTGGGATTTCAGACATGTACCCACAGAAGAATACATGTTGTAAATGTGCTCTGCCTTCTTCTTGGGCCTCTTGTGCTAAACTGCATACCACACCTGACCTTATTTCCTGGGCCTCTTTACCCAGCACACTCTGTCTTTTCCCGTGCTCAGGAGCCCCGGAGGTATTTTCATGAATTTTACTGAGAGGGAGGTTTTCTCTGGCCTCCTTTCCTGGGTGTGTGTGTGTGTGTGTGTGGGCTCTACTCTTGCTCACCTGGCTTTTGAATCCCGGAGGGTAGAGGTGCATGTTCCCTCTTTTCTGTTGCCCAGAGCATGGAGCACAGGCCCAGGCACATGTGAGGCCCATCTGTGTGGAAGCAAAAGTCATGCTTCTGACTAATAAATAACTATGTAAAGTGTGTGCCACATCTCTGTCTCCTACTGATAGCTAAGTGCCGTGTGACAAGGATGACATTGTATTTAGTGTTGCGGCCCCAGTACCTAGGTAAGGTCACAATACACAGCAGAATGCAGAAAAGATGTAATAAGGATAAATGACCCCTTGGGAGGCTGAGGCAGGAGGATCACACGTTCAAGGCTAGCCTGTATGACATACTGAGACCTTGTCTCAAAAAAAAAAAAAAAGAGTAGGAATGAATCGTGGCCTGAATGACTGGCCCTTCATGCCTTTGAAGAACAAGAGATGTTTTCTTTCTCTGAAAAGCATCCGTAGAGCTGGAGGCTCTGTTTATGAAAGGGAAAAATAGGCCTTGGGGTCACTGGTGACCAGAAATCGTGGTTAATGTTTAGATCCAGGCCACTTAGTGACGTGCAAGCGAGTCCAGCATAGGCCAAAACAAAGAGGACAAGTGGCTCTGGGAAGGCCGGGATGGGAATGGGGGTGGCGAGTCACATTTTCCTACCTCTGACCTTCAATTTTTTTCCCCCATAAATTATAATTACTTTGGATCCTGTGCTATATTCCTAGAGGACTTGGGGTAAACTTAAAAGTTGGCTTGTTTGTCTGTGGCAGTGTCCATGTGTGGCGGAAGCCCTCCCAAGAGTTGTTGCTAATTGCTTCTAATGCAGGTGGGCTGTGGCAGTGGGGTGACACTGGCCTTCTGGGAGCCGGTCCTGAGATTAGCCCAGCAGGGTCCACACCTCCTCATGAGACCCAGGCACAGCTGTGGCTCTGTCTGGACAAAGAGCCCTGGGGCGAGGCGGGAGGCTGAGTCCCGGAGGCAAGAGGCTCTGATAACCTCTTGGAGGACCCCAGGGAAGCAGTAAACAGTTGGTGGTCTAAAGGGACCGTCTAGCTCTAGCCACGCTTGCTAGACCTTGGGTTGCAGGGCCCTGAGCGATGGGGCACCAGGTTCCTGAGGGTCCCAGGACTAAAACTCAAGTTCTGAACACTTCAAAGATTATGATTGGTTTTAATATGCAAAATTGAACAGCGTAAGCCTTACAATAAGTACAAAGATGATCATAAAGTTCAGGTTTATATCATAATGCTCTTGTTAAAGTTCTTCTACAAACATGAACACATTAATAAAACCTTTCTTTGTTTTGATTTGATATTTCTGCTTCAGTCATGCCATCAACTCTTTCTTACAGGCTTGTTGAGGCCCCTGCTGAGGCGTTTGAGGGACAGTTCTTGTTACTGAGACTCGAGTGAAAAAGGGAGAGACTGGCTGGGGGTCTGAGTAAAGGGAGTAGAGAGAGGTGCTCTGACTATTGAGGGACCGATGTGAGGACCCTTGTCACGGAGGGGCATGAGGGCAGGTCCTGGGAGAGCCCTTGTCACTGCACAGGTGCGTGGGAATGCTGACATTGAGGTGTCTGAGTGAAGGTCCTTAGTCACTCATCATGTTGAAGGCAAGTTCTGGGCAGGAAAGGGCCTAAATAGGATGCTCTCCTCATTGAGGACCCGAGGAAACGTCTCCGGTCATCGAGGAGATGGAGTAAGGGTCACTACTGAGAGCTTGGAGGAGGCGTGTGCCTCTCCTGGCACAAATTCTGGAGTGCGGTCAGTGAGTCCTGAGCCAGAGAACCAAGGGGATGTTCAGGTAGCTGAGCCAGGGTCACTAGCTTCTGAGAACACTGGGAGTCGATCACTGTGGGTCTGAGAGGGCCGAAGGAGGCATCCTAGCGACTGACGCGGGACTCAGGGTCGTTGTCCGTCAGAAGTCTAAACGAGAGGCTCCTTCCGCCAACTCTGAACCCACATGGTGTGTGGGGGGGGTAGGATCTGAGCAGTGTGAGGTTCGCTAGCTGAGATTTCACCTCAGGATTAGCATGCCCACCTGCTCCCTCCGCCTCCTTCGGCCTGACCCGGCCTTCACACCACAAGATGGCACCAGAGCTTCACACGTGTAGGGAGCAGCTGGTTTAGGTTCCCAAGTGGGGCCCAGGTGCGAGCGGGAGAGATTGGGAGAAGATGGAAATTGTCTGTGCCCCAGACCAGACTCGCTGGAGGAAAAGAAGAATCAGGCTTGATGGCTCAGGGTGAATTCTCTAAGCTCAGGCCACCTAGAGGGCCAAGCTCTATTGTCACCAAAGCAGTTCCGAATGCAGTGTGACATTTTTTCTGGGTGCATGTGTGTATATTCCTCCCCCTCCCCCCCATGTACATTTGATGCATGACAGAGTCTGTGTTGGGCTCTGGGGTGGTTAAACCAGGTCACTACTGCCTGGAAGGAAAATGGTCTTTGGGGTGAATGTTTAATATCAATAAAAGAATTACAATGAGTGTGCTAGGGACGGAGTACAATGATGCACCCAGATATCTGGGACCCCAGGAATAGATTAAGTCAACAGTCTGAGGAGACTGAACATTCAAGGGGAAACAGATGACAGCGAAGCAGATCTCAACGTGTGAAGAGAGACTGTGATGGCACAGGAGGAATGAGGGTGGGTCGGGAGGATGGAGAGGGAAAGGAATGACAGGTCTGAGGGGGGAGGTCACTAAAGAACCATGAAGCCCACATGCTGGGCTGTGCAGGATAGAACCCGGGGCCTCGTGCATGCCAGGAAGTGCTCTAACCACTGAGCTAGGCCCGAGCCCGACAATGTTTTGTTTTTTTTTTTTGAGACAAGATTTTGCTCTGTAGTCCAGGCTGGTCCAGAACTCACTATAGCAATCCTGTCTCAGCCTCCCAAATGCTGGTATTACAGGCATGTGCCACCATGCCCGGCTTGGTCGTGGTCTTTAGCAAGGGAAGAACTGGGAAGATTTTTCAAGTAAATAAATGAAACACTCAGGTTTCTGATGACTTTGGTGGCTGAGTGCTGAGGTGGGTTAGAGGAGGGACAGGAAGATTCTCGGGTAGGTGACCGAATTAGAATTTATGTGAATTAAGAAAGATGACAGGGCGGAGAAAATCGACCTGATGGGTATTTGGAAGGGAAGATGAATATGATTTTATGTTGAATTAACTGTAAGAAGTAAGGGAGAATGAGGGATTTCAGAAAATAATCATTGCTAACATTTGCTAAGAAGGTGACACTTGTAACATTCCATCTTACTAATCAAGACAACATTCTCTAAGGTAGAAATGACTATCCCAGTGTTGCAACGGGGAGGCTGGAGCTCAGAGGGGTCATGTGACCTGCCCAAGGCCATAAAGCTCGTTCTGTCTCCTCTGGCTTCCCTATTTGCTGCCTACCCCTCTCTGGGCCTCTGTCCCTATTGATAGCAGAGTGAGACTCAGAAAGTCCCCAAAATCCTCTATAGGTCCCGACTGTACTTCACAGTTGTACACAAGGTCCTTGGGCTGCCACCATCTGCTCTTTCTCATTCTACATATTGGGCGGGGAGCGCTCCAACGATGCCCCCAAAGGCTGGCCTTGCTAGTCTGTGCACACTTGTCAGCCCACGCTGGTCATGCAATCTCCATATGGAGGCTCCATGCTGGCTTCTGCCTCACCTGTTCTCCACTTGGCCCAGCCAAGTCATTCTTCAAGTCCTAGCTCAAAGGTGGCTTGATCAGGGTATGTTTTTGTGACTGCCTTCAACCTCATGAGGTCCAGTCTGGGCATAATATAATTCTCAGTACTTTTCTTTCATAGCATTTATTGAAATTATAACAAAGTAATTATTTTTCTAATTACTAGCTTCATGCCAGTCTCTTCCACTGGATTGTACGTTTCTTGAGGCAATGGAGAGCTACTTAAGAATATTTGCTGCAGCTGTGTTGATATGACACACTGGAAAACTAGTCAAATAAAGCCCTAGGTTTCACAGCTGACTGGGACAACTCGTTCTGATCTAGACACTGTTAAGTAATACCTTCTTCCTCAAAATGACAGAAGAAGCGATCATGATACAAACAATTAGGGACCAGTCCCTTAAAGACGAGAACAGATGGGTCAGCTAGGCTCAGGAATATTAGATGGAATTCAGAGAGGAAGACCAGGAGTTGACTGCAGAGAGATTTCACAACACCGTTGGAGATTTTATTTGATGTAGCTATTTTAAATAGAAGTGCAGATACTCTGTGTCCTGAGAGAACTTGCCTAAAATTTTTATGAGCTAGGGAGCTATAAGAAGGCCTGTCTGAGATAAAACACATCAATGTGGAAGTAGGAAGAAAAATGATGAATTGGATGTGTATTTGAGTTGGCTGTTTATCTTTGGGGTTATCAGACTTTAAATGGGAAATTTTGAACAGCGAGTGCTTTGATATGACTGAAAACCATTGACTTTATATCTTAATTATTAACCACAAAACAAAATCCAGAGGATTAGGTTAGGAAAACAAATATTGGTCTAGGTGTGTAGTTCCATGGTAGAGCTCCTATTCAGCATGCACAAGGTTCTGGGTTTGATATTCAGAGATCACACACACACACACACACACACACACACACACACACACACACACCATAAAGACAGAAAAGAAAAGAAAGAGAGAGAGAAAGAAAAGAAAAATGGTCAAGTGGATCATCTTAAAGCCGGTGCTGACTTACTGATTGGTATTTATTAGGTTTGAGACTCACGACCAGCCATTCTGGTTTTCTGTTTAGGCAAGACAAAAGTCCTACATCCAAGGAAAATCAAAAACTGTTGGTTACCCTGCTAGTAGGGTCCTAGGTTCTGGAGTATCAACAGCATCTTCAGTTCTGAAATTTGGCATGGCATTCTGTAGAGGAAATAAGTGTAGAGATTTGATTGAAATGTCCTTGTGCTGTCAGCTTCCTGGCCTAAGAAATTAGTTAGCAGGAAGCACTGGTGTTGGTCACTTGAGAATCAAGACCAAATGGTCCCTTCCTTCTCATTCCTATACCCCCAGGTACTCTGGTCTTGGAAGTCACGATACAAGAGACACACCCTTGGGTTGTCTTCATGTGCCAATGGCTGAGGGATCAGTAGAGGTGCTGAATTTAGGAAATAGAGAGGATAAATAACTCATATAAGGCACAGTGACCTAAGTGGCATTATTGCATATTTCTAAACTTTTCAAGATATCTTTCTCTGAAAGTGGAGAGAGGAGATATAAGTTCATGATTAAAATTTCCCTAAAAGTCATTAAATGCAGAGTACTAAAATGTGAGAGATATGTAATATACTAGTACTAAAGATATGCAGTAAAAAGTATAATGTCATGTAATCAAAATGGTCTTCACAATTATCAACTCATGGCTGGTCTTGATCCATCTGTATAAATTAAGGAGGAAGGTAGCTATAATTTTCTTGTACTGTCTGTGAATGGGTGGGTTAGTTTCCTTAATTCTGGAACTCAGATCATGAAATCCATTTAAATAATATAATCGTGTTTGCCGATGTTAACTTTATTAGTAGTGCTGTGTTGGCTTTTCACTTCTTTTTCTCAGTTTGTTCAGAACTTGAGCAGGATACAACTTCTTGGAGCTCCTAAATATTCCAACAACTACAAAGAGTAAATAGGCTTGCTGCTTTTATTAGGAAAACTTCTGGCCTATCTCGCCCAAGATCCTGTAAAATTCAGTCAGCCATTTTTGCCATGTTCATGCCCTTCCCTCACCCCCAGCGATAGCTGATGTGACTTGACCCAACTCATGGGCTTCGATTTTCCTGGCCGGATTTCCTTTTCACTTTTCCTACACGTGTGAGCAGGAACCAGGTTAGCTCATTTGATTACTAGAATTGTTATATTGACCCAGGCACTGCTCCCAGGAACAGACATTAATTTTTAGAGAACACAATCTAAGTTCATATTGAAAAAGGATATATTTCCTCAATTAGACAGACATCGTGCTTTTCCCCCAGAGTTAGTGAGCCCCATTAAAGAGGTCTGGTTTCTTTCCTTCTCTGCCTGGGAAGCTATTGAAATAATAAATAAGCTATATTATCCTTTAACGGCTCCTCCCTTTTGTTAATTCAGGAAAGGCTCCAGACACAATAAATTGTTTTAATAGTCTACTGTGGGAGCTGGGGTGGCCACTGGTATTCATTCTTTTTATAATAAAACTATCTTAAGTTAACTGAAATAGTTTCAGTTTGGTGCAACTGGCTGACCCCTGTCTGGAAGAGAAATGGATTCTGGTAAGTAGATTTGTAAGAAGAATCCCCAAAGGACATAGGTACTGTCCTCAGAACTATGGCATGGTCCAAAGTGGGTAAAGATCCACTTGCTCCGGGAGGAGCGGTTTTGGGTTTGAGTGGACTTCTCTGTTTGTTGCAATAAGTGGCACTTGAGTAAGATCTGTTGTAACAAAGGCCTGGAGAGATGGGGGTGGCTTGGGAGGGACAAGATCGCCATGATTTCTTATGCTGCGTTTCTGCTGGTGAAAGTTAATCCACTGTAGGCTAATTCACCAAAGGTTCAGGCTCTTCACCTAGACTGACATCCTAACCAGTTGTTATGGCTTAAATCTAAAATGAAAACTATCATCAGTTCTGTTTTGGAAAGTTAGCAAGACCTAGATTAAGTGAGGAATCAAGGATGCAGCTGGAAGTGTATCCATGTGTGTCTGGGCGTCGCGGTGGGGGTCTTGACCACCCCTCTCCCCGCCTGGTGGGCTGGGTGCTCTTCTGCTCTTAACTAAGGCTGCTGTGGGTGTCAGTACAAGAACCCAAGGGTCGGCCCCAGGGTCCTCGGATTCTGAGCGGCCCTTCTTTTCTGACTGTGCTTCACTTTCTCCTCAGCTCTCCTTCCATTTTCCCACAGCTTCTGCCCGATGTTTGGGTTAGGTTGAAGGATCAAACGCAGGGCACCCAGTTAAAATCAAATTGCACATAAACAATACCTGTTTTTAAAAGTACATTGCGTGGGACATATTCAAGCTAAATTTGTTGTTTATCTGAGACTCAAATTTAACTGGATGAGTTTATTTCTACTTGTTGAATCTGGCAATCCTAGACACCTGCAAATCCCTGTCCACAGCATCCAGGCTTCCTCATGTAATCTGAGGTTTTGAGCAGCATCTAACGGTTCAGACTTAATGCACGTTTAACATCATCTTTGTCCAGAACATGCTACTGTGCCATCTGGTGTGTTGGCGCTAGAACTCGCTTAGTCCCCCCTGGCCTTTTTTCCCCTTGCTTTGTGCAAAAAAGATGAGATTTATTTCTTTTTTATTTAAAACTTCTATTATTTATGTATCATATTGCTTTTCTCTACCCACCCTCCCCTTAATATTCCCTTTCCCTCTTCACAAAATCCTCTTACTTTCTAATGAAGATGACATTTATTTTGAAACTGGTTCCAGTCTTGACCCTGCCAACTACAGGAACTGTGTGATAGCTAGTGTTTCTGCAAGGAATTCTATGGTAGTGCTTCTGTAAGGAATCACGTGACACTGTTTTTGTAAGGAACCACGTGATAGTGCTTCTGTAAGGAATCATGTGAGAGTGCTTCTTGTTCAACAAATCTATTTTACTAGATTCGGACTATTTTTGTAGCTGCTCTAATACTTACAATAGTATAGTTTGTTTGTTGAAGGATGCCCAGGTTGATGCCAGCTCTGCTATTTATCAGTGGTGTGACCTCAACAAGTGACTTCTACATTTCCTGTCTCCTCACTGTGAAATGGCACAGTGGAATCATTTGTCTCAAAGTATGCTGAGATTAATTGAATGACTATATACAAAAAGCCTAAAACTGTGCCTAGCAAAAATTAATTCTGTTGAAAGTCAGGAGAGTAACTAGTCTCTAGGGTTGAGGTGCAGGTGTTGGGGGGGGGGAACAGGAGGAAATAGAAGGCAGGAAGATTAAAAAAATAAAGTTTGGAAATTTGCAATCAAGTTTAGAGTTATAGATTTTCAAATGTTATAAAGTCGGCAAGGTCCAAACCTCCAAGGAGAAGAGGAAGATGGAGATAATCTGTGGATTAAAAGCGGAAAAAACAAGATTGCACTAAGATTACACATACATGCATGTATGTATATGATCAAAATATACAGCATTTAAAGAATGTCAAAACACAGAATCTTCATGAGGGGTGACCAAAATTGTGATAAATGCTGCTGTGAAGTGTCACATAGTGTTGTGGATCTTTTCCTATAATAATCTTTTAAAAAATTTGAACATCCACTGCATACATAAAGTACACCTGTAGAATGTGAATGTGAATTTTATACACACCCATACATGTATAGCCAGTGCTTATTTTATTAATGGATGTAATTATGTTGTATAAAGTCAATGCAAATACCAAATTTGTGGATACTGACCTCTCACTTCTAGGAGAAACAGAAATTCATTCCTATAAACTTCGGGCCACAACATTTTCATCAACTAATCAATACATAATCTTGTTTAGTACATGTTTCTATTTTAAAAAATCTTATTTAATGGATATTTTGATTCTTTATCATGTACTCACGGCCAACAGCAGTGTAAGTGCTGTGTAGCTCACACCCAAGCAAAGCTCATCTGACCCCTGAACTTTCTCTCAAGGCTCATCACAGCTCTGTGCTTAGGATCGGGAAACGACCTATCAGTGCTGTGGCTGGGGCCACCGTAAGCCGGGAAGCCACCGACAAAAAGCACAAAAATTCAAACCTTGGCACCATGTATACCTCAATTATTTATTGTACAAGAGCTGAAAAAAGAAGGCAGCAGCAAAAGTAGAAGACGGAATTACATCAAACCAAAAGGCTCCTTCCTGCACAGACGAGAAAACAACTGAGGGAGAGCCGGCTTGCAGAGTGGGAGGAAAAGTTTGCAAACTGTTCAGCTGAGAGGGTCCATATCTAGACTACATAGGTAGTTCTGACAGCAAAAAGCCCACATTATTTATTAAAAATAGACAAATCAGCTGAATAGGCATTTCCTATGAGAAAACATACAAGTGACCAACAAATATATTTTTAAAAATGCGCAACATATTGTGGGTTCAGGAGCAGTCTTGACTACTGAGTGAGGCCTTGTTTCAGAAAAAGAAAAATGCTCAGTACCACTAATTATGGGGAAAAATGCAAATCTAAGCTACCGTGGGATATCATCTCACTTCAGTTAGAGGGGAATTATTAAAAAAGACAAAAAATAACAAATGCAGCAAGGATGCACGGGAAGAAAAACGCTTATGCATCATTGGTGGAAATTTAAAAGTTAGTGCAGCCACTGTGGAAAACAGCACAGAAATTCCTCAAATAAATTAAAGAAGGATGTTATAACCAAACAATCCCACTTATGAGTGTCTAGCCAAAGAGAATGCAATAATTATGTCAAAGAGTTTATTGCAGCACTCTTTACAGTAGCCAAGATGTAGAATCACCTGTGGCACCCATCAGTGGACAAGACAATGTGGTCTATATACACAATAGAATACTGCTCGGCCAGAGAAAAGAAACTTATTTGCATTAAAGTGGGTGGAGCGAGAGGTCATGCTAAATGAACTAAGCCATGCATAGAAACATAAATATGTTCCCTAATTTGTGGGCATTAAAAAAATCAATCTCATAAAAGAAGTGTGTAGAAGAGTGGTCAGTACGGCCTAGGTAAAACAGGGAGGTAGAAAGAGAGGGAGAGGTCAAGTCGAGGGCACCGAAATACAGTCAGATAGGAGGAATTACTTCTAGTATTCCAGCAGCCTATGATACACTCCACAAAAATTTATTATCCATTTCAAAATAACTAGTCTGAAGTTTTCTAATACATAGAACTGATAATTGTTCCATAGTTAGGTGGATACATTGATTACTCTGACTTGATCGTTAAAAATCACACATAAGTATCGCATTATTATTGCACAATAGCCTATGAATATGCATAAACATCGGTATTGGTTAGAAATTTAAAAATGAGCCTGATGTGGTGAGGCACATTGTTCATCTGCCCTTTAGGTAGGTGAGGCATGAGGTCAGCCTGGACAACCTAGCAAGAAAGACCCTTTCACAAAGTAAAAGCTTAAAAGCTGTGATGTATCGGTGGCTCCCTGGAGAAGCAAATGACTAGTCTGCGTGAGGTCCTGGTTTCAGTCCCCAGTACTGCAAAAGAAAAAAAGAGGAGGAAGAGAAGGCGGAGGACATCCAGCCTGCCTCCCACATCTGGCTTATGTGGTGCTGGGGAATCGAACTCAGGTACTTAGCGCTTGACTTAGCACTTGCTAGGCAAGCTCTTTAGGTGCTGAGCCATTCTTCTAGCACTCAATAAAAGTTTTTACAGTGCTACCTAGTATTAACAACTTATTGATAGAGCCTAGTAGCTAATTTAATATTATAACTATTGTGCACTCAACATTAATATGCCTTCACTTTATATCTGAGCAGGCCTCGTATTGGCATGTTGAAATGTTCTATTAATATCAGTAGTTATATTAGTTTGGGTTCTTTTAAAGGCAGAATTTACAGATTTTTATAACAAAAGTGACCTATTAGGAAGACTTACAAATCCAAGAACAGAGCTAGTCCGAGATGGCTGCTTAGCCATGAAATAGAACTCCCACCTGGGACTGCAGGACAGCCGGTGAGAGTCTGCTGCAGATCTCAGCTGGAGTTGTCTGAAGAACAATGGCGAAGAGTGGAGCCTGAAGATTGGTGACTGAAGATCAGTGACAGACAAACAGGTAGTAAGTTGGCATCTGCAGACAACTGTGAAGGCAAGAACCTTCCCAGAGAAAGAAGCTGTAACAACGTTCCTTCTTCCTTCCTTTTCTGCTGTTGGAGTTCTAGTTGGCCCTCCCACATCTGAGTAGGTAGGCATTTTCCCCTCATTGGCTCACACTCTAATCCAGTCCTGTTCTCAATTCCCAGTCTAGGCGGGGTTCCCAAACCCTAATCCAGGCGTGGTTCCTGATTCCCTCAAGTTGACATAATGTCTTCAACAGCCACAGCAGTGTAACCCAGACTTTCAGATGGTAGTGCTCTATATTTACTTATCTAGGCTAACCCAAACCATTAGAGGTTGTCCACTCTTGTTAGGTTCATCTTCTATACCCTTTTTAGCAACATGACATACATTTATATATATATTTTTTACTTATTTCCTACTGTCTATTCATGCTAACTAAATATGGATATATACACCCAATCCCCACTTAACCTTCAAATTATGATCTAAAATATTAAAGGTGATTTCTGTATCTACTGTTTGGTAGCCTATTGAAGGAATTTATTCATGGTGCCACTATATTGTTGATAATATAATATATATATATGCAAAACTACATTACTAATTTATTACTAGCTAAATAATATACCTATTATTAGTCTCAACTAGTCTACCTAAATTGTTCTTAGTTATTGGTATTTAGCAGTTCTACTTACGGGGGAATTGGACTAGGGGGAGAGAAAGACTATGACTAGAGGTTAGCTTTAGGTATAAAATGGAAAGCAGAGGAGTATTTATATAGCAGTGGATAGCCTGCCTGTACTCCTACTCCAGATAGAAAGTAACAGGAAAGAGTACTATAAGCAAGATTCAGATGGGTTAGGGAGAGTGGAGAGTGAAGTGGAGAGTGTAGTTCCCAGATCTGTGGAACGACTTATGATACAGGGCTCAGAGAGTGAATAAAGAGAGGAAGGGATTCAACAAGCATCTCACACGAAGACAGAAGGAGTTGTTGGGAGGCAAAGAGAGAAAAGAAACATAAAGGGGAGAGAAGAAAAAAGAAAAAGAAAAGTTTACCAAAAAAGGTAGTAGAAAATGAAAAAAAGAAAACAGAGCAAAACAACAACAAAAAAACAAAACAACAACAAAAAAAGAGAAAGAAAAAAAGAAAAAATGGGAAAGAAAATTTGGTCAGTTCAAGAAAGGGAAGAAAGTAAACCTAAAAAGACAAATCACAAAACACACAACATCACAACATATTGGAGAAAGAAATAGAGATAAACACATCAGTACCCCACTGTGTTAGTTGGATGTAAAGGTTTTCAGGCCCTGTTCTCACAGTCTGATAGTGTTCTATTTGGCTACCATTCCTACGAATTTCCACCTCACCTCTTTGTTGTCCCCAGCCACTCCCAGTGCCCTTTAGATCCATCTGTCCGGCTCCAGGAGAGTGTCAGGTGTTCTGGTGTGGAGACTGAGCAGGAGACCTGGGCCTAGGTCCACAGTGAATGTTGGCGGCAACATTAAATGCTTGAAAAACTTTAAAAATAAACTCAGTGGACTGAGCAAGGTGACATACATCTATAATCCCACCTCAGGGGCTGCTTCTAGACCTTCTCTCTTCACTTTATTTAACTTCAATAGATTAAATTTAACAACATATTTTGATTTAGCTACTGAAACCGCAAGTGTGATTTGAATAACCTGGGTGCTTTAATCTATTTTTTAACTGTAAATTTTATGAAATCTAATTTTAGACTAACTATATACAAGGGAAGTGGAAGTGTCTGAATTGGGATGGTTTGTAAAGGTAAACATACGTCAGACTTCAGAGTCTTAACAATGTAAAAACCTAATACTTAAAAAATAAGATTACACATTGAAATAATATGTTGCACATATTGAGCAATAACGATATTATTAAAATTGAGTTCACCTTGTTTCTTTTTTTAAATGTGATTACCAGATGATTAATTTACATACATTACACTGGACAGGGCTGAACTATTGATAGAGGCTTATCTGCCCCTCACTTAAAGTAACACAGGGCATCTACCTACGACTCACGTGCGTGACTTCTCAAGAGTCCCTAGGCCCTCTATAGCTAGGGAATAGTGGTTCCGGGATCCAAGAGCATCCTTCCACTCTGGAAGGCACCCAGTGTGCTTTTCTTGGTAACTTGTCCAAGCGACACCAGGTGGCACTCTAATCTGGTTTCTTGAGGCTACTACAAACCCTATATTAAGTACAAAGAGCAATTTCTGTTCTTTTTAAGATTTCACAATTTGAATATTGCAAACTTTATAGGTACAGCACCACCTGGACATTATATTTTTCTGCCTCCATAAGAACTTCTATTCCAGTGGAGCCACGTGTACTAACGATATGGTCTCAATATCTTGTACACACTTTACATGTGAAAGTATATATGAGTGAATACCTTCCTTCCCTTTTCTTTTCTTTGTTCATTCCCTTCCTCCCTTCCACTCTCCCTTTCTCACTTCTTGCCTCCCTCCCATCCTTCTCTCTTTCTTTCATCTTTAGCCCACATCAATGGAGTGATTCCAGTCTCTTACTAGCCGGGGATTGGTGTAGTTGAAGACCATTCTCCTGAGGAAGGGGTGTACTTGGTAGGCAGTAGGTAGTTGGAGGACAGCTTTGTAACAGAAGGAGGGGAGGAGGGAGTGAAGCTCCGCCTTCTGACCATCAGCAGAGGCATTAGAACCTAGGAGGGGCCCACAGATAGGAGGCAGAACTTCACTCACCACTCACCTCCTGCGTGCTCCCGTTTGTACTAGCTACCCTGTCCTTTCAAGGCCACTAACTCATACCAGACTGCAGCCCTGGGGTTGGGGACCTCTGCCTTACAGAACAGTTTCCCCCTTCTATAGTAGCTTCCCTAGGACAGCATCTTGGAATCTGCTGTACTGGAATACTGCTCCCTGACCAGTTCTTCCTGCTGGCCTCTGGTATCTCACTCGACCCAGGCCCTTAGGCAGTCTCCCAGTCTCCCATATTCTTACAGAGCGGGAGTGCTTTACTGACTGCACTCTATCCTGCTCATTAAGTGGTTTAGATATAATTTGACAGGAAGGATAACTTAAAAGCCTATGCCTGACCTTTGTTATTAGTGTTTTCTTCATCCAACTCCCCACAGCACCCAGGAGTTGTGATTAAGCTGCAACTCCCACGAATGCAACAGATGGCTATGCACAGCACAGTACTTCCCAGACGCCCGGTGCATTACTGTGACACCGTTATGTTTAACTGGAAGAGATCCTGATGGCAGCACGGCATCAGTCTCAAGTCATTGAGACTGCTCAACGACTATTCTACACATCGCAGGGATCCTTTTCACCTTTGAAGTAAATGGGTAAACTTGCACACCTTTGTGAAACATTTTATCTTTGAAGTCTCTTGACTGTCATACTTGACTGGCTTAGTGACTTCATTACTGCATATATGGCTTGGCTCTGAGCATCCTTCTCTTCTGCTTCCAAAATCCAGCGAATACAAATAATGTAATAGTGAGTAGGGTAGTTTGTGTTGTGCCATCAATCGCCAGTGGAATGGCATGGAAGAGCAATTCTGTTCTCTGCCCACGGTAAGCTCTGTATTAATTCAATTAATTATCAATTGTCTCTTCTTTAGACACCAAACACAGGGTTGTCGTTTTTATTCGAAGTTCCAGAACAAAATACCATCGCACTAATGTAGTGCTAAATCTATAAGTCAAATTATTTCCCATGTGTCAATATTGAGTGTGTGAAGCTATGAAAACGAAGCCGAAAGTGTGGGGAAGAAGCTACGGTCAGCAAGCAAGACCCACCGAAACTGAAGACTTTGACTGGCAATGCCACAGGAGTGAGGCTGTCCAAGCCCCGTGGACCACGCATCTCACCATAATCTGTCTCGAATGCAGCACCACATTTAAAGTTGGACAGGCTGGGATTTGCTCTTGCTTTGGCTCCCTTTCTTTCTATTCTCTTATTCCTCTCTTTTTGGAATCTGTATTAGTTTGGGTTCTTTCAAAAGGCAAAACTTACAGATTTTATAACAAAAAGGATCTATTAGGAAGGCTTACAAATCCAAGGATGGAGGTAGTCCAAGATGGCTGCTCAGCCGTGAAGTACATCTCCCATCCGGGACTGCAGGACAGCTGGTGAGGTGAGAGTCGGCTAAGGATCTCAGCTGTTCGAAGAGCAATGGCGAAGACTGGAGCCTGAAGATCAGAGATGGGCAGACAGATGCAGGTCGAGAGTAGAACGAATCTGTGATGAAGATCATTGGCACGTAGCAAGCTGGCATCTATAGACAATTGCGAAGGCGAGAGCTTTCCCGGAAGACGAAGCTATGCATTTATCTGGTGCAGTAGTTTAGCTCATCTGATCATGAGGGCTTGAGTTTGATTTTCAGCAACCTCAGCCCTATAGCTAAAGGAGAGATTTTTCTCCAGAAATGCTTAGACGCTCTTAACGAGTCTAAGCGTGTCTGGTGTCAGAAGTCTGAATCTCTGAGCTCCTTGTTCTCCTTCATTAGTTTGTCCAAAGATGCGAAGAGTAGCCAGCCAGCATCATCCTATTTTCTACTTTTCCAGAAATTTTCAAATATATATAGAGTCACCAAATGCATCCCTCCTCACAAGTGGGGAGTCGGGATAATCAAAAAGATCCAGTACCTGTGTCATTTCAAACAGTTCATGCCATGGGCCATCGGTTCTCCCTACATTATTAGGAGGGACTGCAGCAACATTAGGTCTTATAAAATTAGGTAACCAACCCCAGAAATCGCTAGATAGCTTAGGGAAGACCGTTATTGTAATTCTTGCTCTTGAGAACCACTTCTGAATGGAAATGTTTACCTTGTGCCATTGTTTATTGGAAGAACTTAACGTCCTTTTTAACTTTTACAAAGGCTCACAACTAAGAATTTGTCTTGAGTTTTGGAGGAGACTTTCAACTGGGACTACCATCAAGAGTTTGGCAACACTTTGAGATAGACTAAATATATTTTGCAGAGTGAAGTAGAAGTATTCTTTGGGGGCCAAGAATATTATGTGATGATTTAGATCTAAAATTTCCTCTTAAAGTCTTGTGTTCAGAGCAGAATGTTATAGGCCAACTTTCAAAAACCCACCATAAACCAATTAAGGCAAGACAAGGATCTTTATTGATACCAGATCAAACCTGCCTCTCAGGGTGAGAATACAGTGAATGCCCCGAGCCAGGCCAGCAGAGGGTTGATGTAGGGTTTTGGAAGGGAAGGTGACATAGGTACAGCACTACTACACAAAAACCAATCACAATTACATAGCCTCCATAGTTACAATATTAACCACTTAAAATCTATAGAGTGTCCATTACATTTGGTGAGACCTAATCATGCAAAACTGGGGTTCTTTGAAAATAACCAGTTATGAAGTGTACTTAAGGGCGCACGTGGGGCTGAACTCTCTGTCAGCCCATCTATGTCTGGTCTCTGGAAAGTGTCTTCAAGATGGATGGGAATTGATACCATGCTACCCATCAATGTACCATGGTGCCAACAAGGCACCAGGAATGAGATTTAGAGGCAAGAAATAAGGCTGTTGCTTCTAAGGGTTACAAATCATCACAGCACCCAAGGTTTATGAGAGTGTCAAGAATGCCCGAGGGTTACTCCCTGGGCTAACTCAGCACTCTGCCTAGTGTCACAGCAATCCTCATCAATTCTTTATAGCAAACCCACAGGACACAGTTTAGCCCATCAAAAAAGGCTCTTAAAGATAGCCCTTAGAAGCACAGCACCAAGTGGAGTCATTTAAGTATGGGCCAAAACTTTATCACACAGAGCCTAGTGAGGGTACAGGGTACTGTGGGTATGACCTGCAAGGGGCATACTCTTGTTCCCAGCTCTTCCTCTCAGTCTCTCTGCTCTCTGGCTGCCATGGGTGGAGCAGCTTCCCTCCACCAGGCCCTACGATCATGTCATTTCTACCATGAAGCCAGCTAAGCATGGACTGAAGCTATGAACCAATATAAAACCTCTCCTCTGCTTTGAGCGTGTTGGGTTTTGTCCCAACAGTGGCAAAGTGACTTAACTTTGTTGACTAAGAACATTTTTCTGAGTTACTCCACGTTATTTTTAGCCACTGGGTGGGTTTCCATTTTCTCTTATCAACCAGTTTCCACAGATTTTATGTTTGAAGTTTTTGAGGAGACTAGTAGAAACATTACTGATTATATTGCTAAGTTTTAAGGTCCTCCTTGTTCCAGACAAGAAGCTAGTAAGTATTTGCTAAGTATCTATTCAGGTAGTTCTTGCTCCCAAATGTATTAGATTTCCTACTGTTCTTCAAGGCTGATAATTTTTTCATATGCTACCTACAATTGATATATTTGACTACTGTTATGTTTGGATTTTAAGTGTCCTACAAATATTTATGTGCTAAAGGCTTGATCAACAACCGTGGTACTATTGGGATGAAGGGCCTAGTGGGAGAAAGTTAGGTCACTGGTGATGTGCCTTTGAAGGGGATATTGGGTGTCACTGACCCCTACCTCTTTCTTTTCTAGTTGCCATATGGTAAGCAGACTTGCTCTACCATGTGATCCTGCTGCCATAGGCCAAAAATAATGGAGCCAAATGACCTTGACTAAAACCTCTCTAATTGCAAGCCAAAATGCATTTCTATCTTTTAAGTTGCTTACTTCAGGTATTCTGTCACAGTAACAGAGATCTTACTAACACAACTACTGATTCTTACCATTATCCAGATTTTTATACAGATATGCATGTTTCCTCCTTTACCAACCATTTTGGGGGAGCTGAACCTATCCTACTCCAGAAATGGATTAGTTTGCTAAAATAAATTATTAGCTGTTTTGTCAGTGATTAAGGAATTCAGGCCTAATCTCATCTAATCATGATACTTTCTCAGCCATAGATTTTCGTTCTGAAATGGCCATGCAGCCTAGTGGAAGGTCAGTGGAAGAACTCTATGTGGGAGCGCTAATAGGAAACAAATACCCTAAACTTTAACATGCTCTTGTTGGAATATGAACACTACAGACTCAATAGCGTGCTTATTGCACACAACTTGGGGAATCTGAGTGCTCCTGTCCTTCTGCTAGGCTTTTTTGCAAAGGCGTTCAGCCTGGAACTACAGCACCTACTTCACTCCCAGCCTGAAAATGAAGCCGACATCTGCATGTGGGGAGGTATGTGTGTGTGTGGGAAGACACAAGCCAAAGAACCTGGGGAACCAGACAGAGTTTTGACTGATTCATACTTGATCATTGTTACCTATAGTTGTTTGTTTTGCAGTAATTTCTTGCTCTGTAGTCCTGACTGGTCCTGAACTCACTCTGTAGACCAGGCTGGCCTCATACAGCAATCCTCCTGCCTCAGCTTCCTGAGTGCTGGGATTAGAGACATGTGCCACCACATCTGGTGTATGTGATGGTGCTGGGGCATTGAGTTGATCAAGTGTAGATTCACTGGAAGAGAGATTGACTCCCAACAATCTCTCTTACCTTCCTTTTCTCTGGATAGCTCCTATGCTCCTTTTCTCTGTTATTAGCAGGACAAGGCTCAGTGACTTTCTATTTGTATAAGTCAGGCAGCAAGGGTTAGGGTTAAGTTATCATCAGATGTCCGGAAACAGTTGCCCATTCTCTGTGGTATGTATTCAGACTTCAGGTTCTTTTAGGTCCATATTGCATTGGCTGCTGATCTGTTAAATACTATCTAGCCCAACTCACACCAAAGAGCTCCTGTGACAATGAGGCAGTAGTGGATTTTGAAACAGACCTACTCACACCTCTGCAGGAATGTCTTCCAGCCCATCCTCTGTAAAAGGACAGGCTTCAATTCCACAACTGACACCAGGAAGCCTCCATGCTATGCACAAATCTCTCTAACTGGAGTCTTCAGTGACAGACACAGGCATTCTAACCGAAGCAAAACGTGCTGTGAAGCCTGTGAAGCCGAAGAAGAGGCCCTAGGTAGGGAATTCTGAGGCATAATGCAGGCGCTAAAGGTCCAGGGGCCGATGCTACAGTAAAATCTTTGGATGATCTCTTCTTCCTCACTGAGCCTTTTTCACCCCCTTGGAGCTTTACAGAACGCCCCATCTTCAATCTAAATAAACTCTTATCTTTACCACCAGCTTCACATCCAATTAACACAGTTGCCGCCCGCAAGGGGCGCTGCTGTCTTCCAAGGTCCTTTTCCAGGGCTCTCCCTGATTTTGGTGAGGAAAGGAAGAGCGAGACTACCAGGATCAGCGGGTTGCTCGGCCTGGTACAGCCGCGGAGTCTTGCAGACAAGGCTGGGGATTTCCCAAACCAGTGACACTAATATTCAGGATTCTCGCCCTGAACCACTTACTCCCAGCAGACGTTTCTGCCTCTTTAGGAGCTGGGGGGTGGGGGTGGGGGGCAACACCTTCTGTCAAGAGCACAACCAACCTCCACCAAAACAAAGACCTCCTGCTACCCATTCTAACTCTTGTAAAGGTTTCGAAGGCAGAGGAGTCCTCCCTGTACTCCTGCAAAGATAATCCCACCCAGCGGAAACAAAGCCTGCGGCTAAGCCCTGCCCGGCTTCTCAGGAAAATACCAAAGGAGGCCAGGCCTGCTGGCGCACGGGGCAGCCTGGGTAGTCACAGGCTGGGTCTCGGGCCGGGGATCCTCTGCCTGTGGTGACCTCTCCGGGGCTTCCCGGTCCACTGGGCCGCGCCTGGGGCGGCGTGGGAGGTGGGTCTGGGCAGCTAAGGTGGGCTGTCTGGGTTCCGTCGTCTGAGCCAACCAGGAGGGTTTCTGCCCACTCGGCAGCTGAAAATCAAATTTTCCGTGACTCGCCGCTTGCCGTGGGGAGAGTGTACATTCCAGAAAGCCGTTGGCCAGGGACCTGGGTGGAGGAGGGGCACGCAAACTCCAAGGGAGAGGGCTGCTGGGGGCCGGTTCCGGATCCACCTGCTTCCGGGGGTCCCGGGGCGGGGCGGCGGGAGCTGGCGCGCCTCCCGAGGACCCCGCGGCCCACATCCCGCCCCGGCCGCTCCCCCTCCGCCCGCGGCCCGCGGAGGCCGGCTCCTCCCGCCTGAGTCACGGCCGGAGCTGGGGAGGAGCCGGGGGCTGGCGGCCGGCGCGCAGACAGCAGCTAGCGGCCGCGCGGCGCCCTGGGCTCATGGGGGAGAGCGCGCTGGAGCCGGGGCCCGCGCCCGGGGGCCCCGCGATGGGCCCCGTGCACGCCGTGACCGTGGTGACCCTGCTGGAGAAGCTGGCCGCCATGCTGGAGGCGCTGCGGGAGCGGCAGGGAGGCCTGGCTCGGAGGCAGGGCGGCCTGGCCGGCTCCGTGCGCCGCATCCAGAGCGGCCTGGGCGCGCTGAGCCGCAGCCACGACGCCACGCGCAGCAAGCTGGAGCAGCTGCTGGCCAAGGCGGAGCGCGTGGGCTCGCACGCCGGCGTCGCCCAGGAGCGCGCCGTGCACCGGGCCGCCCAGGTGCGGCGGCTGGAGGCCAACCACGGGCTGCTGGTGGCGCGCGGGAAGCTACGCGTCCTGCTCTTCAAGGTCAGTGACCTCAGGCGTCCCCGAGTCGGAGGCCTTTTCCCGTCTCGGGCCCGTCGCTTGGGAGCCCTGCCCTCCCATCCGCCCCCCACCCTCCTTCCACGTCCGCATTCCGGGCCGGCGCGCCACGGGGCCATCAGCTCCCCTCCCACGCCCGAGCCCCGCCCCCTCCCACGCCCGGCCCCGCCCCCTCCGCGCCCGCCCGCCCGGCCAGTCCACGCACACCCAGCGCTAGTCCGGGCAAAGCTGCAGAATTTGGCCCACGTCCCGGCCCATCCCCAAACGAAAATAACGGTGGTGGAAATGCATTCCACGGAGTTCTGTGCGTCTCCCAGTTCTTGGCTTCCCGGCCATTTTCTAGGGCTCCCAAGTCCTAAAGGGGCGTCACTTTCCGAACTCGTGCCGTTCCCTCGCAGCCCGCCCTCCCTCGTTCCCAAGTCGGCCTTTTCTCCCCTGGTTGGGCTGCCGGGGTCCAGGGTGGGTGGCTTCCCCCGCGTAACCGGGAGCCCGAGGCTGTTCCAGGGCGAGGGGCTGCCGGCGTCACCGATGCTGTGGTTTGCAGGAGGAGGCTGAAATCCCAGCCGGTGCCTTCCGGAAGGCTCCAGAGCCCTTGGGCGCGGGAGAGCAGGCTGAGCTGGGCCCGCAGCAGCCCGAGGAGGACGGAGTCGGGGAGAGCTCGGACGAGGACCCCGTGGAGTCCCGGGCGCGGCGGCTGCGGCGCACTGGTCTGCAGAAGGTGCAGAACCTGCGAAGGGCGCTCTCGGGCCGCAAGGGCCCCGCCGCGCCGCCCCCCACGCCCGTCAAGCCGCCCCGCCTTGGGCCTGCGCGGAGCCGAGAAGGCCTGCCCGAAGCCCCGCCGGAGCCAGAGCCTCCCCGGGACGCCGAGGAAGATCCTGGGAGACCCGGGGCAGCCGAAGCGGCCCGGATCCAAACGGAGAGCGCAGCTTGATAGCCCGAGCCGCCTGCCCTTCCAGGGCCTGTGCTGTGGCCCGAGATTAATCCTTTTCAGAATGCAGCGCTTACGCCCAAATAAGGAGTGCATCCTCCATCCCTCTCAGCTCTAGCCCCCCCTTCACGGCGGTTTTGACTTCCCCTGCTACTTGCATTCACTGTCAATAAAAATAATTTTGTCTAACTCAGACTCCGTGTGAAAGGGTGAGGGTGGGGAAAGGAGTACCAGGAATAGGCGAGACTGGACTCGAGGGCAAATGATTTCTTCTCTTTCCAGCCCTGAATCCCGGGCTGTGCCTCAGAAGGCCCAAAGAAGTTTCCTGCTGGCCACTTGCTCCTTAAAACGTTTCTTACAGAGACATACAATCAATTCTTTTTGTTTTCCTTAGCATCTGGCACAGTGTGTTGCTACAGGTGCTCGATAAGTGTATTGTTTCTTCTTCCTCTGCCACCTCTTAAAGTTGCCTTTCCCAGGAGTTTTTCATTAGCTGTGTTCTCACTCTTGGTACTTTTTGGCTGAGTGCATTCCTGGGTCTCCCTCACCAGCCGCGTACAACCTAGACTGCCTTTCCTGTGTTCTTTTGCAGTGCCGGCGATTGAACTCAGAACCTTCACGCTAAGCTCTATTCCTGCGTTTTATTATTATTTTCTTATTTTTCAGGTTTCAAATTGAGTCTACCAGGCTGGACTCACTCTTGGGATTCTCCTGCCTCAGTCTTCCAGAGTGTTGGTATTACCCGTGTGCCACTCCGGCTGGCCCTGACCATTGTCTTGAATTGCGGTTGAAAAGTTCTTCACAACTAGCGGTCTATCCTCTACATTTCAGTTAAGTTTTATGGCAAACCAACAGCTGTTTGTTGAGTACCTATAATGTGATAGGCCGTACTGGGCGTGGTTTCAAATTCACTACCATTCTATTTTCCTTACTAAGAAACGGCACTGTCATTCATACCGAGATCAGGGAATCTTTGTTGCCTTGAGGGTACTCTGTCATGTGTGGAAACAATTAGGTACTGGTTTGATCTCTGGATCTGCTCACTCCCTCCTTCAGGCTGTGTCTTATTCCTGGCTGGTATAAGAGTTGCCAGTCTGATCACATCCCTCTCCTGAGTCAGACCTAAGTGTCTGTCCTTCTGAATAAAGCTCAGACTCTGCAAGGTTACCTTCACGGCCAGGGTCAATGCCCTGCGTGAGCCCGTGCTTGCCCGTTTTTACAGCCTTCTCTCGTGCTCATTTTCACGCTGTTACATGAGGTAGAACATCCTTAACCCACAAAACTGGATACAACTCTACTTAATGCAAGTGCACTGTGAAAGAGCAGCCGTTTGGAGCTTTAAGAAGAACGACAGTACTATACATAACAAGGCAAAATGCATAGTTAGGCTGGCTACAGGGCATGGTCTTATGCCCACATACCCCCCTCCCCCAACAATTAAAAAAATTAAAATTGATGTTATGAACTATAGCTCCAAATAGAATGTGAGAATCAGCTAAACATCATGCAAGTCTTCCTGAAAACTAAAGGACATTATGACCTTATCCAGGGGAACATTGGGGGGTATGGAGCCAGAGCAACTCGCTTCTCCCCACCATCCTCGCACATTTGCTAGAGAATGATAATGAGTAGCGAATACAGACAGGCACGACGAGTTTTACCTACAGTTCTCCAGTCCTCGAAATTCTGAGTTATTTTTTATGAGTATGTATTTGTGACACACAACAGCCACATTCACCTGGAGAAGCTGGTCCACATACACATGGCATCTCCATCACTTTTGCTTCCCTTCTTCTCTCCCACCCTCGCATCCCCCTCCCACCTGTCCCCTTCCTTTCCACAAATCAATCTCCCTTATTTGGCAGTTTTACTTATGTATACTTCTGATATCAGAGCAACTCTGCTACATTTAATCTTCTGGTTCTGACTTACTTCACTGAGTATAATGGTCTCAGGGGGGTACCCATTTTCCTAAAAATGTTTCCAATTTATCTTTCTTTATGGTAGAGTAGGACTCCATTATGTACATATACCATGTTTTCTTTATCCATTGATCTGTTGATGGACATAACAACAGGTTCCAAGAGTTAGCTGTTATGAGTTGTGCTGCTATAAACATGAGTATGCATATATCTCTGTTATTTAACTCTTTTGGGAAGATACTCAAAAGAGGCATATCTAGGTCAAATGGGATTTCTCCTTTCAGTTTTTTGAGGAATCTCCATACTGCTTTTGATAGTGGTTGTACCAGTTTACAGACCCACCAGCGATGTAGGAGGGTTGCTTTTTCCCTGCGCACCCGCCAACATTTGCTGTTTTTTGAGTTCTTAATACCAACCATTCTTACTGGAGTCAGATGGAACCTCAGTGTTGTTCTGATTTGCATTTCTCTGATGGCTAAAGATGCTGAACCTTTTCATGTGTCTGTTGGCCATTTACACTTCTTCTGCGAACTGTCTATTCATGTCCCTTGCCCATTTTTAAATCAGGTCTTTGATTTTTGAGGGGTCTATGTTTTCAGCTCTTTGTATATTATACATATTAACCCTTTGTGCAAGGAATTTAAAATATAAAATTAACATATACTTTGAGTCACAACCTGAAACTGCTTACTCTGCGCAAACAAACACACATACACACACACACACACACACACACACACACACACACACACACATGCGCACACACATTCAGGAGGGTAAATAGTTTTTAGAACATTTCAATATTTACTTTAGTTAATTTCCAATTTCTTCTGAGATCTTTCCATTAGTATTTACATACATATACACACACATACATATATACACACATATATATATAATGTATGAATATATACTTACATATTATGTATAAATTCCCACATATATACCTTACTGTTATATTTCATAAATTTCTCTAAGTTAACCAAGACTGCCAATTTGCAATTAAATGAATATAACATTTAGATGTTATAATTTTTAGACAAAAACAGAATTCAAAAAATTTAATCATAAGAAATTTCAGTCATTTCAGCTTTCATATGATAATGACTTTTTACATGAATTTAAAACATGCTTTCTCCTGCCCTGCAAATGGATTTTCTATAATATTTTGAATGGTTATTATAGAAATAAAACATGTAACCCTCTTTAAGTATTAAGGCCAATATACACCTTGTTTCATCAATACATTTTTTTCTCTTCCAATCAGCAACACCTAGTAAGGAACTTCAGTTATTACATCTTTCAGTTCTGTTATAGTATATACTTTTACCATGATATTTTCTGACTTTAAGACAAAATGATTAGTATTAAAGTTACCATCTTGAAATACACAAATTAATCAAGAAATTTCATATAGGAATTTTCCTAAAGCCACAGTTGTGAGAGATTCTTTTTCTATTCTTGGCTCCAAAGCATCTGTCTTCAGCAGAATTTTCACCTGGCTCAAAAGTCTTCCCACCCTCATTTCTCCCACAGAATCTATGTAGAAAGAAACATCTTGGCTATTTTTTGGATATATTTATTTTTCTTTTAAAGATGGGTGTGGAAAATGAGGATTGAGCACAGGACCTTCACACGGAACTACATTCTCAACCCACTTTTTTTTTCTTGAGACAGTGTTTCTCTAAGTTGCTAGGTTGATGAAGTAGGGCTTGAATTTAGGATCCTCCTGCGAGCCTGGGTTATAGGCCTGTACCATGAGCCCACCATGTATTTCCTTTTAGGTGTCTTTTTTCCCTCTGAAATGTTGCTCCATTCAGCCTGTGAAGATTGTACATATCCTTGACAGAGAAGATTCGGGGGTAAAACCAGTCTGTAGATAAAGGTTACAATGTTAAACATGGCTTCATTCACGGCATTTTACTTTTCTCAAATGCATTCCATCATGGAGTGTATCAGCATACTTGAGAATCAGGTCATTTTGGAATAAATGGAGCTAATCGTTAATTTTTTTCCATAGACAAACCACACATTTAACCAAAAAATGATAAGATTTACAACTTTTCAACTTCCCACACATATAAATCATACATTCATTATGGTCAAAACATACTGTTCAAAAAATAAATTTCAAAGAGAAGTTTCTTACTTCTAAGAGTAGAAGTTTCTTGTTCCAAATTAAGAATTTTTGAACATTTGCTTAGAAGACATCTACTTAAGCAAACATATCTTGGAAATGTTGTCACAAAATTTTAAGGTCAGACTATATTTCTCCCTCAGTGGGCCTCTCAACCCAACCTGGGAGACATTCTTTTCTTCTACACATTTCAAACAGAATAATTCAGACTTGAAGCATCAATTTACAGCCAAACACGCCTAAGTAGCCACATTGTAGATGCTTTAACTTATTTCTAGTCTTTTGTCCTGGAATGTCTTGATAACTTAGTGAATTTGGAGAACATATCTCTCCATTTAAACCCATTTCACATCTGAAACCTCAACTTTTATCCATTTTTCTTTGCTAGGTTGAAAGTCTTCACTATTTCAGATCCTTTCTATTTAAAAATTGGCATGTGATAGGTGGAAGAACATTTTATGTAAAGTATAAATTGTTGCTTCTTTAATTTCATAGGATTTATTTTGAAAGTGGCAGAACAATATACAGATCTCAGGTAGCTGATGTGCCCCAAAATACAAAAAATTTAGAGGTGAGTAACATTGACATTAGATAAAAAGCATATCTACTACTAGTGTAAACCTTTAGAAGATCGTGTCACCACCAGGTAACCTCTCAGGAGAACAGATTTTGGTATGGGGAAAATGCTGAATTCTAGACTCTCAATGGTGGTACGGACTCAGTAGAGGCCACTATGAAAACTGTGGTGGGTCTGAGACATCCCTGCAGAGGGGTAAAGAGCTTCCCCTTCACCGAAGAAGCTTTCTGTCTTTTCAGTTAACTAGGAAACTGCTTATAACATATTAATAGAAATGCCCCTCTATATGTTTAGACAAGAATGCCCACTATCTTTTTTATTATTCAGTATTTATCTGGGAGTTTTAGTCAAATAAAACAAGAAAAATGTGTAATACTGTGAGCTAAAATAAATCTTTCCTCCCTTAATTTGTGCATGCCAGGTATTAAGTCACAGCAATGAAAAATGTATCTAAAACAGAAATCGGTACCAGGAGTGGGTCAGTGCTATGACTTTACCAGACCATGTGGTTTGAAAGCCTTTGGAACTGGTTTCTGTGAGGAGTTTGGAAAGGTTTGAGGACGTGGGTGGGAGAAGCTTTGGGATGTTCTCAGCTGATCATGATGGGAGATTCTGGTCGGAGC
>PVKB01007655.1:0-30061 GCA_004027205.1 Ctenodactylus gundi
CTACAAAGCAACAGTGATTAAATCTAGATGGTACTGGTATAAGAAAAGAGAGGTGGACCGGTGGAACACAACTGAGGATACTGAAACAAACCTAAATACCCTTAGTCACCTGATCTTTGACTAAGGGGCCAAAACAACCCACTACAGAAAAAGCAGCATCTTCAATAAATGGTGCTGAAAAAAACTGGATCTCCACATGCAGGAGAATGAAATTAGATCCACAGCTGTCACCACACACTAAGATCTAAATGAATCAAAGAACTGGACATCAAAACAGAAACCCTGAACCTGCTGGAGGACTAAATAGGTAAAACTCTAGAAGAAATAGGAACAGGAAAGGATTTTCTAAACAGACTGCCAGCTGCACAAGAAATCTCGGGAAGAACCAGCAAATGGGGCTACATTAAACTAAAAAGCTTTTGCACAGCAAAAGAAACAGTCAGCAAGGTAAAGAGACAACCCACTTCAGACAAAGGATTAATATCTGGGAAATACAAATTACTAAAAAGCATAAACCCCCTAAAATAACCAACCCCATCAGGAAGTGGACAGCTGTAATGAAAAGAAGCTTCTCAGAAGAAGTACAAATGGCCAACAAGCACACGAAATTGTTCTTCGTCACTGGCCATCAGAGAAATGAAAATAAAAACAACACTGAGATTTCACCTCACCCCAGTAAGAGCGGCCTACGTGAAGAACTCAAAAAACAACAATTGTTGGCGAGGGTGCTCCCCTGCTGCTGGGAATGCAATCTGGTACAACCATTACGGAAAGCAGTCTGGAGATTCATGAGAAAGCTGAGAACAGAAATTCCATTTGATCCAGCTACTGCCCTACTGGGCTTGCTCCCAAAAGAAATAAAGTCAACATACTAAAAAGACACATGTGTATCCATGTTTATAGCAGCACAATTCATAATAGCCAAATCCTGGAAACAACCTACCTGCCCATCCAGAGAGGAATGGTTAAAGAAGATCTGGTACCTATACATAATGATCAAACACAAAAGACTGACTATAGATGGGTGTCCCTCTTATAAAATCCACAAAAGTGATGCCATAAAAAGGTCCCACCATGAGTGACATGGTATAAAGAGGGCAATGGTCAGCTAGGAAAGGGGAGAACCTCCAAAAAAGAGATGGGCAGAGACGCTCGTTGGTTCCCTACACCCCATGTGTCTAATGTGTTATAGAATTTAGAATTCATGCACGAACAGAAACATAACAATTAGGCAAGAAGATAGTTAAAATTGCATACATTGTACATTTTTTCAACTCCTGAATCATGTACCCCACAATGTATTGAAGTCAGAGATTCATTTGAATTTTTTATTATTGTATCATTTGTTTTGCATGCTTTTAAGTTATTGCTGTTTTCTTCATATCCAATATTATCCACATGACAACTTTCAAGTAATAAAGCAGAATTTCAATTTTAAAAAATTTGTTATATTGTATTTAAGGTTGGTTTTTCCTTCTCTGTAGAATGAGTCCTCTCTGTCTTTTCACTCTGCAAATTGATCTTTGTATTTCTTCAACTGTTTTCTTATGTATTTATTTGTTACTCATATTACTCATATATGGACATATCTCAAATCACCTCTCTTGATCTTTCTTTCTCTTCCATTTATTTATTCTTTCATCTTTTTGGGAGCAATTTTTCAGTTTGCTTTCCAGTTTCTCCTTTTTGCTATTTATGTCATTAGTTTTTGCTCTGGCTGTTATATATTTTGACACCTAGAACTTCCACAGTTCTGCCTATATTTCCTATGTTTTTCATATCATAATGCCTTTTCTCATTTTTGTGCTAATTTTAAATGACAGGTCTACATTTTCTAACATTTGTTTTGAGACAGGCTCTCACTCTGTAGTCCAGGCTGGCCCTGAACTCACTGTGGAGCCCACTCTGGCCTAGAAGTCACAGCAATCTTCCTGCTTTAGCCTCCTGGTGCTGGGATTACAGGAGTTCCTGGCTTATATGGTGCTGGGGAATGGAACCCAGGGCCTTGCATTTGCTAGGTAAATGCTTTAACTGCTGAGCTATGCACCCTGAGCTATGACCTCATTCCCTTTAACACTTAAAAAAAAAACAGATGTGATCCATCTACTAGCTTTCTTTTGAGGTAGTGACACTCCCCAAAGGTCTTATTATTTGGGCCCATGAGGTCCCATCTGTGCCAGTAACATGCATAGAAAGAGAAGTATGGGCTGATTAGAGTCCTAGGTTGGCACAAAACCAGGTTGCTATCCTTTTGGGGAGCATCTCTTCAAGTGGCTCCTGGTCAGTACTTCATAAAGGAGCACTGGGGTCATAGCCTCCCTGCCCCAGCCATGACATCTGGAGTCATAGAAGGTAAGTGACTATAGCCTAAGTGTCAGCCTTTCCCCCAACCTCCAATGTCCACACCAGCCATCAGGACATAGAGCTGCTTTCTCCAGCACGGGGCGGACAGTGCTAGGATGGCCAGTCCTGGGAGAGGCGGGAGCAGACCGCCACTAATGAGTCGTCTCACCCACCCGGCCACGAGTGGCAAACCACCTCTCAGTCTCAGCGACAGGGGTATCCTTGGTTTTTTTTTTTCTGCCATTTTTCTACGGGGGAAACAATACCACACGCTAGTGTTCCGTCAGGAAGCAAGTCTCCCAATATTGTAATGTATGTGTGTGACCCACTTCCTCTCAGAGACAGAGAGCGAGTCCTTGTGAAAAGGGTCATGGTTTGTTAAATCTCTGCTACATAATCCCCCAAATGCTAACATGAAGAGCATTTAATGTAATAAATGTTTATCAAACAAATAAATGTTGACAAATTAAAGTAAATTGACCAGTGGCTCTAGGGAGTGACTCTCCAAGTCAGGGTCAAATAGGCGCTCAACAAAAGCCTGACAGATGTCTGAGTGACATCAATTTGGTTACTCCAAATTGTCTAAGACGCTGATTTGGAGGTAAATTGTATCTGTCATTCTTTCTGGAACGTGAAGAGTTGAAGTACTATTAGAAAATATTAATTGCATAAACATTTATGGAACACATAGTTCCAGGTACTGTGCCCCCCACTGGGAACCAGAGAAGAGCAGGATGCGGGCCCCTCCCCTCCAGTCCTGTGCACTGTGCAGTACAGTAGCTATGTGTGGCTTACAAATACTTATAACCTGGTCCAAATAAGATGTTCTATAAGCACAAAGAAGACTGCAATTTAAAGACGCGTGTATAAAATCTCCTCAAAATCTGTATGTTGGGGCTGGAGGAATGGTGCAGAGGTTAATGGTGCAAACTCATAGGCCCGGAGTTCGACTCCCCATGAAAGCTGAGCGTGGCGGTGCACGCCTGTAAACCCGCACTCAGGACGGAGAGGCAGGAAGATCGCTGTGAGTTCTAGGCCAGCCTGGGCTCCATAATGGGTTCAGGACCAGCCTGACTGCCGAGTGAGACCCTGTCTCCAAAAAAACTGTATATGAACGTTTGCCAATATTTTAGATATATGGGGTTTTGTTTTTCCACTGGACGGTACTGCTGTGGCTACCCTTGGTTGGATTAGCACGTTGGCCAGGAGCTCCTTTGTGGATTCCTCCCTGTGTGCTTATTCGGGTCTTCGAGCCCCTTCCTGTTACTCCTCCACAATTCCACCAGGGGGCGATCATATCCCGCGATGTTTCAATTCTCCACCCTGGGTCCAGCTATTTTGCTCATAGACGCATCTACCATGGAGCTGTTCTGCATTAAGGCCTGTGCTAGGTTCTGAGACCACTCTGGGGATTCTGACCATCAAGGATCTTTCATCCTGTCACAGAAAAGCACACAGGATTAAACATGATGGGGGGGGGAAGAAAATTCATTATATTAAAATACAATATCAATGTTCCCAGTCCTTACTTTTCTGGGGTGATTCTCTCCTTACTAATTTATGGTTACATAGTTTCAAGCATCCAACTCATGTAACTCCAGAAGTCAAGTGGTCCAGTGTTCTCTCCCAGCATTTCTGAGAATTCCTGGACCCAGCAGTGAGGCGGGTGTGCGCCACCAGAGCCCGGCAGTCGGCACTGCCTCCTCCGGCCTCCTCCTGGGCACTTCGTGGTCACTTGGAGACAGCTCTGGCCACGGCAGGTTTCCTGTTCACCCTTGCTTTTCAGGCTCTGAACTTCTGTCTGTGTTGGGAGAAGCTCACTTCCTCCAGAACTTTCCCTTCCCATCTTCCACCTCTCTACAGGCCGGGCCCTCAGCTTCTTAGCTCCTGGGAAGACACTGAAAATTCTAAGCGAAGTCACTCTTCCTTTGAATTTGCAGATAGCCTTAAATTTGCACATTATAATTCACATGTGGGGGCCTGGGAGTGTTGTTCAGTGACGGGAGTACTTGCCTAGAAAGGATGAGGCCCTGAGTTTGATCCCCCAGTACCACATAATAGCTTGGCATGGTGGTGCATGCCTGTAATGTAATCCTAGCATGCAGGAGACTGAGGCAGGAGGTTTGCTGTGAGCCCAGGGCCAGCCTGGGCTACAAAGTGAGCTCAGGATCAACCTGATGACAGAGCAAGAGTCTATTTCTAATATATATATTACATATATGTACATATATGTAAAACTCACATGTGTAAAAGTAAACATTTAGACCAACACTGGAGGTTCATACCTGCCATCTCAGCACTTAGAAAGCTGAAGCAAGACAATCACTTAGTGTAGGAGTTGGAGACCAGCCTGGGCAACACAGTGAACTTCATTCCAAACAAATAAACAAAAAAATGAAATTATTTAAAGGTATATAATTGATTATATCATTACATCATGAAATAATGATTTCAAAGGATGTTTTAAAAAACCTACATTGGCTGTTTAAAAGTATAGGTGCAGGTTTCCTGCTTTTTCTTTTTAAAAGTCATTTTAGGGAAAATCTTCTTGCTCTTGGGAAAGGCAAAGTCTTTCAGGATTTCTCATTTTCCTTTTCACCTCCTCTTTTTGGGGCATCCTGAGAAGCTTCTATTTCTTATTATCTCTAATCACTTCCCCTTAAAATTTAGACTCGAATCTTCCTGTCCTCAATGTTCTTCTGATCTCCCTACTTTACTTTGCTTGTCTCTGTGTCTCTCTCTCTCTCTCTCTCTCTCTCTCTCTCTCTCTCTCTCTCTCTCTCTCTCTCTCTCTCTGTCTCCCTCTCCATCAACTATTCTGTATTCCTTAAGAAAACTCCACACTTCCCATGTTCTCTCCTTCTCACCTCCTGGGCATCCCCAGCCCCATGCAGTTGGCCTTTCCTGCCCACTCCCCCCATCCAGGAGGACAGCTTGGGACTGCTGAGGTTGCTGGGAAGGTGAAGACCTTGGTGGATTTCTCCACTTTGTGGTCACAGTCGGTCATTCCGCCTTCTAGAAACGGTCTTCTTGTTCACATTGGAAGATGTCATAACAGTCAGCCACAATCTCTGCCATCTGCTAAGTGCTTCAGGGCTGTTGTATCTCCTCTTTACTCCAACCCAGCTGCTTTCCTAAGTCTTCCAGAACTCTTGTTGAAACTCCCAGACCGGGCATGGCGGTGCCTATCTGTCATCCCACTTTGGGAGGCTGTGGCAGACGAATCAAATTGGAGCCCAGCCCAGGGCATGTAGCGACTTAGCAAGACTCAGACTCAAAAAATAAATGGTGGGTCAGGTGACAAAGACCTGTAGTGGGCTGGGAATTAGTTTCGTGTGAAGCTGTGGGTTCAGACTCCACTGCTGGGCAGCCAGGAAGTGGGGGAAGAAGGAGAAAAAAAGAAACTTGACCTTTCTTTTAGAAGTGAATTCTTGCTCCCGCGGGTGGGGGGGGGGGGGGTTGGATCCATTACTACGGAAGCAGATTTGTGTAAAGCAAGTTCGCTGTCTTCCTCACACACCCACTTTTCCTTCCACGAGCTAAAGAATCACAGAGTCTTCCATGGCTCTGTGCCCTGGAACTGCCCAGCTGCCAGAACTGTGACCCCGAATAAACTTTTCTCCTTATAAATGAATGAGTCTCAGGTATTCTCTTATAGCAACAGAAGATGGACAAAGGTAGTAGTGAAATCTAACCTTTCCTCAGGACCATAATTTTCTTGTTCTGGGTATCTCTGCTTTTCTCTCCTATTTAATTCTTGCTTTTCCCCCCATCTCCACATCCTCACTTTCCTGCTGGGACTCTCCTCATCTGATCATAATTAAAAATGAAAAAAGCCAAACCTTTGTGTAGTAGCTAATACCTATTACAAAATATTTATATTCTTAGTGGTGCTGTTTTAATACGTAATCACAAATGTTTTACGTGTTCGACAACTCTCAAAACCAAAATTACGGTCATTAAAAATGCTCTGTAGCCTTGGCGTGGTGCTCGCTTGATAAGACAAGCCAGCAGAGCCAACCCAGCCTCCTTTGCCTTACAGCCTCGCCAGACTGCGGCCAAGCCCCGCACGGGAGCTCAGACTGCCAGATACAAGTGACGCTCCCCGATTCGCACTGCCTATTGGCCGCTAGGGAACACAGAAGGTCCTCTGGGGAGAAACAGGTGGTTAACCGCAAAATCACCTTCGCAGAGGATGACTCCCTTCTGCTGTCTTTTTCCTGTCACATGGAAATTGGCCACAAAAACAGCAGCCCCTCCCTAAAACTACTTCCTCCCTTTCTCCGGAGCTGAGTCTTCTGCTCCCTGGAAAGTTTTATGAGAGAAAAAGTCTCCTACTCTGTTGGTGGAAATTATTTCTTGTTCTAAAGTTTTAAAATATATGTTGTTGTTTACCTTACTTTCTTTCTAAAAGATAATCTCGCCTAGGGACGAGAGAGTTGGGGTCATATGTTTGTGAATAATCTGAGACAGCCCACTTACAAGGATAGAGCTGCTCAAGAGGGTTTTCTGGCTGATTCAATTTCGTGACAATCCACTGGTAGGCCCGCTGCAAAGGAAGGGGTGACGCAGGGATGACCCTCGGAATCAAAGGAAGGAGGTGTTGCACCCGGGATTGAAGACGCAAGTTTCTTCTACCAGATATAGCTACACTATCTTCCCCATGTGTCTGTAGCACCGTGTGAGCCAGGCAGGCTCCCAGGGGGCCACCCAGGCTGTGAGGTCCCCACCACTTACAGGTCAGGCCAGTCTTAGCAGCTGAGTGGGAAGTGTTGGGGCTGAAAACCTGAGCAGATCTGAGAAACCTGACCAGGCGTCGGAATTCTGAGTCAGGCACAGCAAGGAATACGGTAAACAGAACGACCCTAGACGTTCACACAAGGCTCAGCTGGTGATAACATAAGGGGCAATTGTCCTCTGAGCATTGTCTCTGCTTACAGAGACAACGTGTGCTTACAGCAAATCCAACTGTGAGTGATTTTCCCCAGAGGGGATATTTGGGAATGTCTACAGACATTTTTGACTGTCGTACAGGGAAGGGGAGTGGTGCTGGCGTCAGTGGGTGGGGCCAGGGTGCTGTGAACCATCTTACAAGGACCCTGATACCCTTCCACCCATCACCACCAAGAGAAATTGTCAGTAATGTCAGGCTAAGAAACTCTGGCTTAGGGCCATGTATCTGTCCTTAAAGGCAATCTTTTTTGTTTGCAAATCTAATATTCCTGGAGCTATCCACCTCTTAAAATCCTGAGGTTGCTTCTCTTCGAGTTATCCATCAGCTACTGCACCTACTCTCTTTCTTATCTTTTTGTTTTTCAGTCATCAGTGACCAGATGGTCTGAAGCGTCAACCTTATCTTCAAGATCTGATTACACATCCTGTATATGCTTGAATTGATTTCTCCTGTTCTCATGTGAGGTTTTCATATCTGGAGTTTACCTTGGAACACTTTCAGTCTTTTTACTTCACTGAAATGTTTCTTCATTTCTTTCATCGTCTTCTTTACCTCTTTATTTGTGTATTTGCATCTTCTTCATAAATGGTTAAGCGTTTTATCTATTGAGACTGTTGTTTCTTTAATTGAAACCCTTTGAACTCACTGAGCATCTCATATTTACTTAAGCATAACTTGTTTGAGCTCTTTGGCTAACAGATCTACTTGGTTTTTGGCTTCCTTTCCTGTGTGTTCTACTTCAGAGCCTTTGATATCAATTTCTGGGGAGTCAGGTCATTTTGCAGGTGCTTTATTGCCTCATTTCCCCATGACTCTATTGCGGTGGGTAGCATCAATGGGCTATGTCTCTACTAGGTGATTTTTCTGTTACATAATTTTTTTCTTAGAATTTTCTTGAGTTTATTCAGATTTCAGTATTTGTGTCTGTTTTTTTGATTACTTAGCTATTAATTGGGGAGTTTTCTCGGTAACCAACCTTCATTGTATACCTAATCTCTTTGACTTTTCAGTGAAAGAGGAACAGGTTATAGAATTATATGTGGCCTGCGCACAAGATTTTTTGGCATATATTGGAAATCATGATCAATATCTACACTACCTTCCACAATTTGAAGAAAGATTTACAATAACATTATAATCTAAGACTAACAAATTATTGACAAAACTCAAAAACTAGCTTAATACAACTAATCTACTCTTAACATTAAAAGGCATAATCTACTTCATCAATATGTCTAGCAAATAAATCTAATATTGACTTATTGAAATGGTCCATTAACATCAGTACCTTATCACTGCCACTATAAAGTAGTGGTCTATATTGCTTACTTAGGCTAAACCAAACTACCAGAAGTTATCAACCATTGATAGAACTAGACCAGCTATACCTTCTTGACAGTAGGGTAGATATTGATATCAATGGTTAAACTTAATATATATCAGCTATAGACAAATGGTAACAAGATTTCAACTGGTACAACCATTCCTCTCTTAACATTATAACTGTTATCTATACTAATGAAGGTTTCTACAAAGATTGTTTAATAACATATTAAAAGAGTTTGTTGACGCCGACACGTAAGTATTGTTGATTATATAGAAAAAAATCTACTTATTTATGTCTAGCTAAGTAGTATACAATTATTGCTTCGTAACATGTCAAGCCATGTGGCTGTGAGCTATCAATACTTTTAGTAAGAGTGATGGATATAGGGAGGAAGCAGACTGAAACTAAGGGTTAACTTTGGGATTGTAGTAGAAAATGGAAGAGTTTTTATAGGATAGAAGAAAACAGGACATAGCTCCAACCCCAGATCAGAAAAAATATGAGTAAACTTAAGCAATAGAAATAATATTAAGAAGATATAAAGAAAATTATGACTGAAGTAGAAAGAGTGTGTCTCCAGAATCTATAGGAAACCTTTTCAAAAAGGACATAAAGAGGGAGAAAGAAATGCAGAAACTAACAAATAACAGAAACAGAAATAACAGGAATAAGGGAAAGGGAATGAAGAAAGAAAAAAGATTAAGGATCCCTTAGATTTCACCATTTATCCCAGCAATAGGAGAATAAAAAATTCGCTGTTTCTTCCCGTTGTCCTTGTGATCTTCCTGTAAAGTCTAGCTCCAATTAGAAGTGTAGCATGGGACCCTTCTTCCACCAAATACCCAACTGGTAGTATGTATATCTGCTCTGAGGCAAATGTCTGCCCTCTGGTCATCAAAGGAGGAAGTTTAAGAATATCAGGGCTGTTGTAATCCAATAACATGGATGAAGAAGTGAACAGTTATCAGTAATTTCTGGTGTGAACCATGAGCATTCTTTTGGTTTTTTCGCAAGTATTTTTTCACAGCCCCCCACTTTTTTGTACTGGGGACTATGGTCATGACAGGGAGAGAAGAGAAGAAAAGACTTTTCCCAAGAGAAGGCAGTAGAATGCGGGCCCTTGAGGACCTGTCAAGCTGTCTCTTAAGTCCCCTGTGTCCTTATCTCCTGAAATCCACACCTGAACCAACCCCTGCTCACCACCATCATGTATGAATATCAGTGCCTGAAACAAAGCAAAAACTGACCAACCAGACTTTCACAACCCATCAAGAATGAGGGGCTGAGCATGTAGCTCTGTGGTGAGTGCACATTAAGTACACACAAGCTCCTGGGGCCGGTTCTCAACTTGCTTATGTGTGTACACACATATGCCTGCATGAAGAGTGCAGGATGATGGTCCTCCCCTTTCTCCAGAGGAAAATTAAGAGGGGAAGAGGTTGCAAGAGGTGATCAACCACAAACCACCTCCTCCTACTACGGCTTTCTTAAGCCCCACCTCACCCCCTTGTTGTAATTGACAGAATCTGAATATACGCTTCCTTATCAATTCTCATTCTGAAAACAAACTCTAGAGTCCAGCCATACTCTCCCCTTCGGAGTCAACCAGGGACTTCCCAGGCATGCACAGGAAAGCGCAAGGATTCATGTCTGGACTTCCCCACCCACGGCCTCTGCACTTGACGCTACAGAACTCTCTAGTTCCTCTTCTCCTTCCCACTTCTTCGCAGACGCCACACACCCTGTACTCAACACACATCTTGGCAGCTGTACCTTCTCCAGAGCTTACTCTGCCAGAAACTAGTGATGCCACCTCTCACCCACTTCTTACTGGACAGAGAAATATCTTCCAGAATGTCACTGGAACAGGGCTTCTTCAAGGCCTCCACATCCTCTCCCCTGATATTTTTCCCTTTCTCCCTGTCTGTCACATCAGAGAAACACATCAAAATGGCTGGAGTCTCAACTCTAAAGGACAATCTGAATGAAAGATGACCCAGGAAAGGGTCTAGTAGAGGTTACAGATGCTGGGGGAAGGCGGACATTGGTCACTCCAGGCCTTCAAACGTGTCCATGAGCCCATGTACCACAGCAAGAATGAAAATTGGCCCTCTCTGCTGATTGAGCACGTTTGTGTTTTTTATATTTTTTAATGTGTGTGCTGATGGTTGAGTGTGCTTTCTCTGTTTTGTAGTTCTGGGAGTTGAAGCCACGTCCTCACGTAAGCTAGGCGAGTGCTCTGCCACTGAGCCACACCTCAGCCCTTGGGAAAAAAATTAAATCTTGAGACAGAATCTTACTAAGCTGCCCCAGCTGGCCTCAACACTTCTGCTGCCTCCGCCCCACCCCCGCCCCAGTGTCTGGGGCCACTGGCATGTGCCACTACTCCTCGTTATCCTTTTTATGCTCTAAAACTAGATGCCTGTACTCGCTGCTCTGGAGAATGCAGGCAGGCTTGCAGCTCCCTCCCCACGCACACTCATCACCTCCAAGCTGTCGGGCAAGGAAAATCGCCACGAGTTTGAGGCTAGCCAAAGCTCCACAGTGAGTTCAAGATCAGCAAGACTCTGTCTCCAAAAAAAATTATTTAAACCTCTGATCTTTCTCCCTCACCCATAATTCTGACATTGGTTCACTTTCTCGTCAGATTACCCAGCAACTCTTGCATTCAGCTACCTTGCTGTCTGGTTGTTTTGAGGGTATCTCTGAGTACATCACTTAATTCATCCATCTTGTCTTCAGGTCCGTCCCTCTGTCCTCACGATGCCCAAGCCGGCTTCCCATGCTTTCAACTAAATGTTTTTATTCCCTGAATTTTAGCTTGATTTCTTTTCAGATTTTAGAATTCTGTACCAAAATCTTTCATATCTTGCATTGCCTTATCTCTGTCAACTTTTTGTTTGCGTATTCTATAAACTCACTGAATTTTTTATCAATTAGGACTATTTTTGTTTAGTAAATTCCTCTTTAAGCTCACAAAAGAGCTCTTTCACTTAACTACATCTTTTTTTGAACTGAATGACCACTCTGTCCACTTGTTTTTTTCTCTGTCTTTCCTATAAGTTCCATTCCTTCAAGACCCATTTCACCAACTTCTGGAAAATTAGGCATTTCAGCAGGGGTTTTATGGCCTTGTTTTTCTTATGGGTTTATTGCTGAGGATTGAATATCATTTATGTTCAACAAGACTCCATCTCTATTGGTAACATTTCTTGGGTATATTTTGTCTTTCCTTGGTGTTTTCTTGAATTTATTTCTACTTGGGTGTTTTTGCCTGTTTTCAGCCTATGGCTATTAAGTGTGAGGTTTTATTTGTGATTCAACTTCTGCTTTCTTTATTCCGTATAGTTTTCATTGAGAAAAAATCACAATAATGTCAGTAACCTAAAGTCTAGACAGATATTGACAGACAGTTTAGAAGAAATCAACCACTCTCCACCATGAACCACTTTAACTGAATCTCAAACAACGGTATAATTTTAGACACACCGATGTTATCACATCATAATAAAGAGCCTATTTTAAAAAGACGGAGCCTGGAGAGCTGGGAGCCATGGAAATAAATGACAACTGGTCAGCCCTTGCCTCCAGGAGAAGGCTGTGGGTTGTGCAAACTGGAAATGAACTGTGAGCTTTCCTCTTGAAAGTGTCTCCCTGCAGCCCAGAAGACCAGCTCAAGAGATGCCATACTTGGCTGTACCATATTAGGAAGTGACATGACCAGGAGCCATTTTGGGTAGAGCTCCTGCTCTTAGAAAAAGATGCCACAGATGAATCACACATAAGGGACTTCAGGGACACTTTTATCCAGCGCCTGGGAAGAAGCTGGCCCAAGAGATAGTCACAAAGAAGGGAGAACTGCTCATCAACAGTCTGAACGGTTTGGGCCACAACACGAGCAGGTTATAGAGCATGGTGATCCCTGCCCATGGAGAAGAGAATCCAGGACAGACGGGGATGGTTGCCAAGGGGGCTGGTTGTGAGCAAGATGATTGGAGACCTTCGGATGGTTAGATCCAACCAAGAACTCAGTGGGACTCCAGCTTCCCCCTCCCACCTTCACGTGCACTCTGAGAAATGCCTCTTCTCAGCCAGTGGAGTCATGTCCTCAGTCATGACACATTTCTGTGGATTCGGACATGGGAAAGGTGAGGACAGGCGTCATCAGTGAGCACACTGAGAAAATTAAACAGGAAACGTAGCTGACCATCCAATTGCTGCGCCCCCCTCCCTAGATCTAGTGGACAGTGGATATAACACCACAGAACAAGGAAGGAGAGTGCTCACGCAAGTACACAGCGATCATTTTGGACTCATCTCAGTTGCTGTTTGTCCATACTTCAAATGTGGGCCTTGCTATTGTTACCGCTGTTGTTGTTGTCTATGATTTTATTATTTCATTATTATTATTTCCTACTTGGCAGCCATCTTGTCTGGAAGTCTAGCTTTTCCATTTTCTCCTCCTATTCTTGATGCTATAGTTGTTATTCATTTTACTTCTAGGCATGTAATAAGCCCCGAAATACATCCTTCTAGTTTTTACTCTCCATAATTATTTTTATTTATTTTAAAATGCAGATAAATACAAAATCTTCTTCCCAATTTTTTGTTTTTAACATTTTATTCTTCTACATTAACATGTTAAAAAATTGTCTTTTTGACAGAACTATTCTACTACTACGCTTTTGTGATATGTAATAAAAAGAATCAGACTGAGAAAATGGTGCGTGTACACACTGCGTCTTGATCATTTTTACTTCCCTTGTCCCTTCCTGTCCTCTCATCCCCCACATCCCCTCTCCCTCTCCACAAGGTCTAACTTCTAATTTTCTCCCATATGTCTTTTATTTTCCTCTTTAAAATTTTTTTCTAAAAAAAAATGCATTTTTGCTGAAATAGATATTTTTCTTCTTAAACTTTTGGATTTTTTAGCCCTGCCAATTATACTATACGCTCTCCCATATGGAATGGCTAGAGCAGGTGTACAATAGAATGAATGGAGACACTTTCTTATTCTCATTTTTGGTTTGTATGCATTATTTGAAAAATATCCTCTTTGGGAAATCACTACTGTTACTTTCTGGCCATGAGAAGGAAGCTCAGGAACTATGGTTAGAATCCAGATATAACTGGAGCATTGATACAGACAGATCTAATCTCTTCCCGGAGAGATTCCAATCACTACAGTCTTTAAACTACATCCTACCAAATCTTTGTCCAAGCAAAAATTTCCCCAATGTCCTCCTTTTGCCCCACCCTACACTATAGTTAGGAAGAACTCAGGACTGAATCAGTATTCTCAGACTTTCTGTTATGATATAGATCTGGAATGTCCTCCAAACATCTCATGTATTTGGAAGGTGATTGGACCATGAAGGTTAATTGGATCAATTGGATTAAATTATTTACTTCAAGTTCTGTTAAGAGGTGAGGCTTCATTGAGTGGGCAGATCACTGGAGGTATGGCCCAAAGCAATATAATCCTGCCCCAATTTCTTTCCAGTCCCTCCTCTGTCTCATGTTGCAAAACCATGAGACCCGTCCTCTGCCAAGCCATTGCACCATGCCTTTCTGCCATTGCCAGCTGAACATGCGGGGACTGAGACCTCTGAACTATGAGGCAAAAATAAACCTGTCCTTCCTAGGTTACGGGTGCCAGGTATCGTGTCCCAGCAATGTGAAAATGATTAGATGCCCTTCCACTTCGAGGAAGTCAACACCTTCAGGAACCCCATCGTAACCCAACCACACCTTCACAAAACATTAGTGACCGAGTCCTGGAATTCCAACAAGAAGAACCAAAGTCTTCCAAGTGTGAAGTACTGAAGAATTTATTGGTCTAAGGATATTTTCAGGAAGTGGTTAATGAAATGTCCTCAAAGAAAAACACAGTAGGTGAGGTAGTCTAGTGGAGGGATAATCGCAATGCTGGTGCTACAAAGATGTCAGCACCCGTTCATTCTGGTCTGAGCATACTGATACACTATTGATACAACACATGATACATTGTCTCTATTTTGGGGGAACTTCATAAGGGTTGAGTGATTATGGACACAAAGAGAGAGAGCTTGAAAAGTCAGCAATAAACTCAATAAGGTAGAGGACACAGGAACTGAAGGGGGTGCCGAAGCTAGAGTTGGTATGGCAGCTGGGATTTGAGTCTCTCGTCTCCTCTTCTTTTCAGAAATGTTTTCACCTGCAACAAGATATAAACAGTGTTATTCTTGGGTTTGGAACTCTGAGCTCGGATTCACCTTCCCCATTCCTGTTGTAACTAGTCACCACATTTCTCTGCCCTATTATGTCCCAGAGAGAAAGTGGTCATCCCTGCACCTCCCTGGGCCTCCAGGCAAGTGGCCATGATAGGTCAAGGAGGACCTCAGGTGATCAGGCTCCACCCTCAAGCATCAGCTGGCTTTGGAGACATTCCATCTGCTTCAAGTCTGCAAAATAATCCTATAAAGAGTGTACAGCAAAAGAAACTATTAACGTTATCAAAAGAGAACCAACAGACTGGGAAAAAATATTTACCACCAACATCTCAGATAAGAAGCTTATAACTAGAATATACAAGGAGCTGAAGAAAAGTAAGCCTACCAAAATAAAGGATCCTATTGAAAAGTGGGCAAACAAAATGAACAGACAGTTCACTCATGAAGAAATGCAAAAGGCCAACAGATACATGAAAAGATGTTCAACATCTCTAGCCATAAGAGAAATGCAAAGCAAAACAACGCTAAGATACCATCTCACCCCAGTGAGAATGGCCTATATCAACAAGTCAAGTCGTAATCAGTGCTGGCCTGGCTGCGGGGAGAAAGGAACCCTCCTGCACTGCTGGTGGGAGTGTAAATTTGCACAACCCCTTTGGAAAGAAGTATGGAGAGCTCTCAAAAGACTAGAAATAAATGTCTCCTTCGATCCAGCTACACCCCTCCTGGGAATATATCCAAAAGAGGTCAAAACAACATACAACAGAGATATTTGTATACCCATGTTCATAGCAGCACATTTAACAATAGCTAAATTATGGAAATCACCAAAATATCCATCAACAGACTAGTGGATACACAAATTGTGGTATTTATACACAATGGAATACTATGCATCAATAAAGTCAAACAGTGTGGAGGCTTTTGCAGGCAAATGGAAGAAACTTGAGAACATCATGCTTAGTGAAGTGAGTCAGAAGCAGAAGGTGAAACATTGAATGGTCTCTCTGATATGAGAGTCCCAGAGCACAACTCCTATGGAACTCAAAACCAAAAATAAAGTGAAACAGGGGGGTCGGGTAGGGGAAGAGGGAGGGCGTGGAGGGGAGGGAGAGGGACAAAAGGAGAGTGGGAAAGCCCTTGTCACCTTGACAATATACATATGTGCATAAAAGGCTCAACTCCATTGTAAACCTTAAATTTTGCACGTACGCATATCAATAAAATGGGGGGAAAATCCTATAAAGAGGACCAGATGGGCCATGTTACAGAGGCCAGAGATGCCCACATCTGAAAAATTGGCACTGAAGGAAGATTGGTACTTATATTGTATGAAGCTGCTCTTTGAAAGGATTTTAAGGCCAAGACACAGTTTCTCATAGTAACTCTGTGGGACATCTGGAACCACAATACTTTCTCCTTCCTGAAATCTTTTGTTCCTTGATTTGTGTGATAACATGCTTTTTCTCCATTTTATTTAAATATTTCTCTTTTGGTATTTGTGAGTCATGTATTTTTGCTTGAATTTTTTTTTTTTACTTTTTAGGTATATGATTAAAATATTATTTATTTTGACTACTGAATTGTTTGTTTGGCATCCCCTAAATTTTGCACCTAACATACGTGCCCCCCTCCCATTACACTAGTCCTGGCTGTGTGTCCTACACTTTCTCTTTCCACCTGGCATTCTGCATTCTCTTCATTCTCTTGTTCTCATTGCAAATATTCTCTTGGAATGATCTTATTCTCTCCCACATTTTCAAAAATGATGTATATATGTCTGGATTACCACCAAAGTCACCTTCAGATGAGGCCTCTCAATTTAGCGTCATTCATTTAATTTCAACTACTCATAGAAATCTCCACCTACTTAATCTCACAGAGGCCTCTGACAAGCCAGGCCAAAACCTAAGCTCTTTCTGGCTCCTCCAGTCCCACATCTTGTCCTGAATGGGTTCTTCTAGTCAATGGAGCATCACCATTCAGTCCATTACTCAAGGAAAGAGACTACAGACTCAGTAAAGAGTTCTGTAGATGACAACATGGATGCATCCCTTAAATTTTTTATTTTATATATACTCTGCCATAAGTGCAATTCATCTCATATTAGTTTTCATCTGTCTCAGCTCTTACATTACCAACAGAATGATCATTTCGCAAGTAACTCAGTTTTGAGTAGAATACTTCGCACCCTCTCAAGTTCCACCTCCAATTAAATTTATAGCTGTGAATGCACACATCAAAGCAGAGCAATCTCAAGTAAATAATCTAATAACACAGCTCAACATTCTTTAAAAAATCCTGAAACAATCCAGATCCAAAAGAAGAATAAGGAAACTATAAAGATCAGAGCAGAAATTAATGAAGTAGAAACTAAATACAAGAGTTCAATGGTTCAGAGTTACTTCTTTGAAAGGATACATAGAACTAATTAACTCACAAATATGTCATTGTGTATGTGTATCCCTTAGTAACATGTTGTACTCCTTGAATATACACAATAAAAAAGGAAGAAGAAAGACAGGTTGAAAACAAAACAAAAATAAATCTCTCTGTTACACATAATACCTAATGCAATAGAAAGGCTATGCAAATACTTGTTATACTGTATGGTCAAGGCAAAAAAGGCTGTGCATATTTCAAGACAAATACAATATTCTAAAATATAAAATATTTTTATCCACAGTTGACTGAATCCAAAGGTACAGGAGGCCAACTAGATTTCTAAAGTTCTAGTAAATTTACCTAAGTGTTTTAAGTCATCATCATCATCTGAAAAAAAATTACTAATAATGACATCTATCTTGACATCTTAGAGTGTACCAGTCACCCTCCCTGTTAGAATTTTTAGGTAGAATCTCATTGGATTCTGCCAACACTATGAGCAGTACTGGCCCATTCTATGGATAAATAAAAGAAGTTCTGGGGTGTGGCTTAGTGGTGAGCAGGTCCTTGGGTTTGAATCCTGGCACCACCTCTCCCAAAATAGAGAAGTTAGTGAAGTGCTCAATATAACCAGAATTTTCTCAAACTCAGGGATTTTCCCACTACATCACATAATTACCTTACATGCTATGACACTTAAAGACATGTAAAAACACTATTCTGGTAACAATTAGTTTGCTTCTTTGTGTGTAATTTCACTGTATTTTGTTGAGCAACATTATATAAGAACCTCATGCAGCATTTTAAAAATCTACTATGATGGTGGCCTTAGTGTATTGTAGGGGCATTTGGACTTATAGTGCTTGTTGAATCATACTCACTAATTGTACTTATTTTGCTACTATATCTCCGTTTCTGGAAAAAACAAACAAACAAATCAATGCATACCTTACCAGATAAAATTTTTCTTTATTACAATGGACACTAGGCTCCCCCTTCTTTTCCCCTGTGTCCTACGATCCCCATCCACAATAACTCACAGGGCTCCCCGTGCCCGAGGGTCATGACTGGAACGCAGAGCCTTTATAATGAGCACGGTGCCAGTGACGATGCCCACCAGGCCCACCACAAGGCCCAGGGCGCAGATCACAGTCTCTGTTGTCTCTGTCATCTGGATAGGTACCTGGGCCTCTGGAGAAAAATAAAGATTCAGGGTCAGATGGTACAGTGAGGTGCAGTGCTGGCTGTGTATGTGTATAGCGCCTCTGATGGCCCAGGGAGGATGTATCAAGTCTGGTTGTGGAGGGTGAGGGAGGTTATGGAGGGGAAAAGAGGCTCCGTACCCCAGTGCACGAGGCGTGGCTCTTCCAGGCCCCAGTGCTCCACCTTGCAGTCATAGACATCCTCAGCCGTGGGAAGGAAGGTGAGGTAGTGGAACTTGTGGAAGCTGTAATCTGTGCGTGGCAGGAAGACACTCTCAGAAACACCTTCCGTGACTGGCTGCCCATTACGCAACCATGTGACATTGAGCACTGGTGGGAAGAACCTGTCGGTGTGGCAGATGAGGATGTTGGGCTGGCCCAGCTCCACAGGCTCCTTGGGAAACACAGTCACCTCAGGAGGGTCTAAGGAAGAGAAAACCCTGATCAGTCGATGGTTCTGGAAAGAATCACAAAAGCTCCGCCTTGGGAGTGCTGGGTGCCTGGGCTCAGAAGATGCCCAGGGCCACTCGGGATGGGACCACCAGCAGCGGCATCTAGGTCGTTCTTTTGCCGAAGAGCCCTCCCATCCCTAACCAGATGGATAACAGAGGTAGAAGCAAAGACAGGTCATACCACTGGGGGCCTGGGTGTGGTTGCTTCTCTCAGTCATGATAGCCAAGTTTGAGTTCGCTATGGCGATATTAGTCAGCCCGCCCTGAGCATCAAAGGAAAAGGCTCGTCCAAACTCAGGTAGACGCCACTTAGTCTCCTTCTTGTCCAAATCCACGTAGAACATCTCATCCTCATCGAACTCAAACATGTATTCCCCTGATGGCTTGTGTGTCTGTGCAAATATGGCGTAAGTTGACACATGGTCGGCTGCATAAAGGAAAGAAGAACAGAACAAAATGTAAGAGTGAATATGTAACTGTCAAAAGCACAAGCATAAATCAAGATTTATTCATTTACAAAAAAAAGGCTGAGTTAAGAAGGCTAATTTATGAATCAAGACCAGTGGTGCCCGAGTTACAAGAATAGAGGAAGTGGCCATTATCAATAACAATGAATGGAAGATAACATAGATGAGAGGAGACACAAAGTTTAGTGTGGGACATTTTATGTTTAGAATATATGCAAGTCGTCTAGTAAGAATGGCATAGATGTTGTACTTGAAGGTTACCCTCAGAAGAGGGATTTGGCCAGAGAACTGCAAGATTAGATGAAGTTTTCTAGGAAGAATGTACAAAATAAGAATTGTAAAAACGATCAAGATTCAGTATGTAAATACACCAGTTTCTTGAGCTGACTATTATTATGTATCAAAAATACATGCTAATCAGAAAAAAATTAAAAGATAAGAATGGTAGAGATCTAAGGATCTAACTCTGGAGAACCTGATAGTTAAGAAGCAACCTCATTTGGAAGACTGAGGTTTGCTGTGAGTTCAGTGCTAGCTTGAGCTACACGGTGAGTTCAGGACCAGCCTGGACTACAGGTGAATACCATCTCAAAACAAAAAGGTAACTTCAAAGTGAAATAAAGAGAATTCAAAGAATCAGGGGAAAATATGTTGGAAAAAATCTAAAAACATTCCATTAAGTAATTAGAAAGAAGTGGATTACAGTAAAAATGTTATTAAAAACTTCAATGAGCAAGCAGTTGAAAAGCTCTCCCTGGATTTAATCTCATACTGAGGTTGCTGATAGCTGATGTGAGCTCAGGATGTACTAGAGACAGAAATCAGAAGCTCAGCTGCAAGACGGAGAACACAGAGCAACCCTCGGGTAGGGTACAGAGTAGAGACAAAGTTGTTTTAATTGGTTGGCTCATGCTTAGGTTTTTAAGGTAAAGAGCACGTTTATATGTCGATGGAGAGGAAACTAGTGAAAAGGAGAACAGTAGAGACAGAACTGAGCTTTTCGGGGATGTCTATTGAGAATCCTAAAAAGTCTTCAAACTGTATGAAGGTGTGTTTGTGATGGCGTCTCAACACTGAAGATAAACCAAGTGGCCATGAGCAGGACAACAGGTACTTTTGTCATTTCTACTCCACTTCCACCCACCCTCCACACCCTCACCAACTGTCTGGAAGGGGTGGCACCTTTCTGTCATGAGTTTCAATTCTTCACATTGTTACATTTTTTAATAACGTGCTGGTGTCAGCAGCATGGGAAAACAATATTATCATAATTAATCATCCCTGGCTGAGTCCTTGTGGTTTTCCGAAATCTAGATTCCTCAGTGCACCAACTGTCGTCTGGGCCACTCGAGACTCAAATCACAAGGTTAACAAAACATGCTGTCTTGAGATAAGAAAGCATGTGAATGGGCCACACAGACTATGACAGGATCCTGGGATCCTGGATGTTAGGGAGAAATACGCCCCTGGATTTCAACATGTTGAGTCCATCCTGAGTCCCTCAAAAGCCAAAAACAGCAGGCACTTGGATGCAGGAGAGCTGTGAGGGATGTGACATCTCTATAAGGATCAGTTAGAGTCCTGGTGTGCAGAACTCTGGGGGATATAGAATGTTATCATCAGAACTGGGTCTGAATTTAAACCTTGCTTCTTTGACTTGCTGTATAACCTTGAAAATGTACTAATCTCTTCAGTTTTTTTATGTCTAAAATAGAGGAATTAACACCCTCATGGAAAGTTTGTGTGAGATATATAAATAAGAAAAGAAGCTAAGTTGTGCCTAGGAAGGTGTGGTTGCCATAGGAATAAAGATGAGCCTCGCCCAGGAGTAGAAAAAGAACTCAAGAAAAAATAGAACAACAGGTTCCAGAAAGCTCTAGGCCTAAAGCAGTTAGCTGGTTTCCTGCCCATCTCTCACCGCAACCCTCTCCCGCCCTACTGAGCACTCACCCTTGATGGCCCTCGCTCCTTGGAGTCTCAGCAGGAAAGCCACAGAGAGGGCACCCAGCAGCCCAGGTTTGGTCAGGAACATTCTCTTAGTAGTACACTTGGGGCTCTACAGTTGAAGATCGTGAGCACAGATCAACACTGAGTAAGGAGAGAGACACACAACAGCTCTGAAATTGTGGGCCTGAAAATAGCCAAGAAGGGTAGAGAGGGATCAGGACCTAACCAATCAGAGAAGTTAATAGAGCTGACGCTCTCTGTTGCTGGGTAGAGGGAAGACTGGAAGGGGTTGGAGAGCAAACAAGGATTGTCATGAGGTTAGGACCGAGTTCACTCTCAACATTAGAGAGTGGTGGAAAATGTCTTATAATAGGATTAATCTACTTGCATATGATGTCTATAATGTTTCCACTTACAGATAATTTTGTTTTATATTCTACTTATCATACTGAAGGAAGTACTTCCCTAGATTTATTCTAAGATTTTTATCTTGAAGTACTTTGATATGCAAAAGTAAGATTACAAGGTATTTAATATTTAATGTAATAGTGAAGTATATTCTACTAATTTCCACATTTGTGACAGTCTTGCCTTATATAATAATAATTAAGTACTGAGAGATTCAAACAGAAGTGCTATTTTTAGCACTTTACAACTATTATTTAATTTAATACTCATCAAATCTGTATTATCAATATCCATTCTAAAAATAAATCACCTGAGACATTGAGCAATTAAATATTTTTCTAATTGTCTCTAGCAGATAAATGACACTTTTACTGAAGAGCATAGCTGTTATTCCACAGTTCTCAGCTGACTCTTCAATGCTAACAGACATCTGGGCAGTATCATTCTTCTCTCGCACTTAATATGACAGCATTTTCTTTACATTTTAGTACTTGTACTAAAAAGGATGCCGTTTGATATGATCTTTATGCAAATTTGTGCTCCAATAGAGTCACATTTTTAAGTTTGTAAAGTAGTGAACAAAATTCTTTGGAAATTTGTAAAAAATATTCGTGGTTAACAGAATCATGTTTTGGAGAAGAGAGTGAATTTGATGTGATGATTTTTCCTAAACTTTCTTCCTCACTTGCTGCTCTATTTATACTTTCTGTGAACCTTATTGTTCCAGAGTAATTTTATTTCATTTATCTCATTTGAACTTCAGAGTATGGATGAGCCAGGCATGGTGGTACATACTCGTCATCCCAGCACTCGGGGACAAAAAAAGCAGGAGGCAACTTAGTAACTTAGACTCTGTCACAAAACATAAAAAAAAATTTAAATTATTTGAAAAGGGATAGAGATAGAGCTCAGTGTGAAAGCCATGGATTCAATTTCCAACACCACCTAAAATAATTAAATACATAATTAAATCGATTGTTTTAAAAGCAGGTTATAGCAGCCCACAGAGGAGGCAAAGGACTGAAGACCACACACCATGATCAAGTTGGCTTCATCCCAGTGGTGCTAAGCTGGCTCAACGTATGAAATCATTTAATGTAATGTACCACATTAACAAAAGCAAGGGCAAAAATCACATGATGATCTCAACAGATACAGAAAAAGCCTTTGACAAAATATAGCATCCATTCCTAATCAAACCTCTGGTGAAAATAGGTACCGAAGAGCCCTACCTCAAGATGATAAAGGCAATTTATGACAATCCTACAGCCAACATCATACTAAATAGGGAAAACCTGAAAGCATTTCCCCTCAAACCAAGAACAAGACAAGGGTGTTCACACTCAGCACTTCTATTTCACATAGTGCTAGAAACTGTAGCCAGAGCAATCAGGCAAGAGAATGGAATAAAGGGAACCAAACTATTCTTATTGGCAGATGGCATGATCTTTTACATAAAAGACCTCAAGAACTCTACTCTTAAACCTAATAAACAAATTCAGCCAAGTTGCAGGATATAAAAATCAATACACAAAAATCAGTAGCATTCCTCTATCGCAACACTGAAAACACAGAGAAAGAATGAAAAACAATCTCATTCACAGTCACCTCAGAGACAATTAAATCCCTAGAAATCAACCTAACAAAGCAAGTGAAGGACAGGACTTCTATACTGAAAAGTACAGTACTCTGAAAAAAATCAAGGAGAATTTTAGAAAATTAAAAGGCATCTCCTATTCCCAGATATGCAGAATCAACATTGTCAAAATGACCATACTGCCTAAACTGACATACAGATTCAATGCAATCTAAATCAAGATACCAACAGCATCTTTCACAGAACTAGAAAAAATGATCCAAAAGTTTATATGGAACTAGAGGCCTGGAATAGCCAAACAATACTAACAAAACAAAAGCAGGAGGCATCACAATACCAGGTAACAAATTATATTACACAGCAAGAGTGCTTTTTAAAAATAACATGATATTTTAACAAAACAGGCAGGTGGGTCAATGGAATAGATTTGAGGATGCCCAAACATCCCCAAATATCTTCAGCCATCTGATATTCAACAAAGGGGCCAAAATATATATACTGGAGTGAAAATAGTCTCTTTAACAAATGGTGCTGAGGAAACTGACTAACCACATGCAGAAGAATGAAAGTAGACCCACTACTTTCACTATGCTCCAAAATCAAATCAAAATGGATCAAAACTTAGACATTAAAATGGAAAAAATGAACTTGTTGAAAGAAAAAGTAGGCAAAACTCTTGAAGACAGATATGTAGACAAGGACTTTCTTAATGAAACACTCAAAGCACAAAAGATAACACCAAGAGTCAACAAATGGGATTATGTGAAATTACAAAACTTCTGCACGGCAAAAGAAGCAATCCGTAGAGTGAAGAAAGCACCCATGGAATGGGGAAAAAATCTTTGCCAGCTACTCCTCAACAGAGGACTATTATCAAGAACATACAAAGAACTGAAAAAAATTAGACCCTCCAAACTAAAAGACAAAATCAAAAACTGGGAGTCTGAGATGAATAAATGGTTCTCAGACAAGTCCAAATGGCCAATAGATACTTGAAAAAATGTTCAACATCTTTGGCCATAAGAGAAATGCAAGTTAGAATACTGAGGTCCCACCTAACACCAGCAAACATGACTGCTATTAAAAATTCAAAAACAACAAATGTAGGTGATTATGTGGGAAAAGAGTCCTCTTACATTGCTGGTGGGACTGTAAATTGATACACTCACTATGGAAAGCAGTATGGAGATTACTCAAAAGAACTGAAAGTCAGTATTCCATTTGACCCAGCTATATCTCTCTGGGTAGCTACCCAAAAGATTTCAAGCCATCATACAGTAGTGACGCATGCATACCCAGGTTTGTAACAGCATACTTTCGAATAATAGCCAGATCTTGGAAGAAGCCAATACGCCTGAGTATAGATGACTGAATAAAAAAGATATGGCATAGGTACACAATAAAGTATTACTCTTTCATTAAGAATGACAAAATTGAGTCATTTGTAGGAAAATAGTTGCATCTTGAGACCATTGTGCTCAGCGAAATGAATCAGACCCAGAAAGATAAATATTATATGGTTTCTCTAATGTGAGAAAAACAAACCAGAAAAATGTAAAAAAAAAAAATATGGAGGAAAGTAAGAAGATGGACTTTGCAGAGAGGGGAATGTAAGTGGGGGTGGTGAGAGAGTGGAAAGGGGTAAGGTTGAGACATGTAAATAAAAATTAAAAATTTGGGGGAGGAAAAGGCTGTATTTTGTCAAAGGCTTTTTCAGAATCTGTTGATACGATCATATGATTCTTGTCCCTGCTTCTATTGATGTGGTGTGTTACATTAGTTGATTTTTATGTGTTGAACCATCTTTTCATCCCTGATTGAAGCCAACTTGGTCATGGTGTCTGATCTTTTTAATAATTGATTGTGTTCTGTTTGCAAGTATCTTGTTGAGAAGTTTTGCACTGATATCCATTAAGAAAACTGACCAGTAGTTTTCTTTCTTTCTTAGGTCTTTATCTGTTCTTGGGATCATGATGATGCCTGCTTCAAGCAAGGAGTTTGGCAGGGTTCCTTCTCTTTCTTGGGAAAGTTTGAGAAGCATTGACATCAGTTCTTCCCTGAAATTCTGATAAAATTCTGTCATGAGCTTTTCTTTGTTGGTAGACCCTTTATTCCTGCCTCAATTTCATCCCCGGTCAAAACATTGTTCAAAGTTTTTATATTTTCTTTGTTCAGTATTCATATAATCTCATGTGTAGAGAAATGTACCCATTTCTTCTGGTTCTGGAATTTTTTGGAATGAAGTTTTCAAGATAGTTCCTCAGAAGCTTCGACAGTATCTGCTGTGATTTTACCTTTATCATTTCTAATTGCATTCACATAAAAGTATTTGTTCTTCTTTTGGTAAATTTTAATTGGGGTTTTAAAATATCATTTATCCTTTAGAAAAAACAACTTTTGAGTCCTTGACCTTTTGAAACTTTCATTTCAATTTCATTAACATCTTTTAATTTCCATTCTTCTCCTACTTTCAAATTTCACTCATACTATGTTTTCTAAGACCTTGAGATGTGAGATGTATCATTAGATTTTGGGGGGAATGCTTGTTTTCTTTAATGTATGCATTTGTAACTATAAACTTTCCTCTTGTTAGTGCTTCCATTGTGTCCCATGGATTCTGGTATGGTGAGCTTCCACTTTCATTTTGTTAATAAAATTTTTCATTTCTTCCCTTATTTCTTCTGTGACCCATTGTTTGTTCAATAATGTATTGTTTAATCCCCACACATTTGTATTTTTTTGTAATTTCTTTTGCTGTTGATTACTAGTTTCATTCCATAGTATTCTGTAAATGTACAAGGAATTATTTCAATTCATTTTTATTTATTTAGCATGCCTTATGGCCTAAGATATGTTGTATTTTGGAAAAACTTCCACTGTGCTCCTGAGATAAAGGTATATTCTCATGATGTTGCATGACACTCTCTGCAGATATCTTGGAGTGTTTGTTCCATGATGTGGTTTAGCTCTGTCTCAGTTACTTTTTCGTTGCTGTGACTCAATACCTGACACGCACAAATTTAGGAAAGGAAAGGTTTATTTGAGCTTACAGTTTCAGATGGTCTCAGTCCATTCAGGGGTGGCCGGCAGCAATTGAAGTACATGGCAGAGAGAGAGGTGGAGGCAGCTTTTCAGGACATCACACACAGGCAGACAAGTGAGACTCACCGAGACAAGTCCAAGTCCCAGTCTTAGTCTCTCCTGCATCCGGGTATTGAAGGTGTGGCCACTACACACCCTCAGTCTTAAGTCACATGCCTTTAGTCTTAAGTCACATGCCCCTAATCCAACAACTGCAATCCACACCTCCAGACCAGACCCCAATCCGCCAACATTACATGGCTCCATAGACAATCCATAATATTAAAATACATGAGGCTTTTGGGGGACACTCTAGATCCTAACCACAACAAGCCCTGATATTTCTTTGTTGATATTTCTTTTGTCTGGTTGACCTATTTGTGAGAGTGGGATATTGACTTTCCCTACTATGATTATACTGAGATTTCTTGGCCGTTTCATGGCAATCAGCTATTGTGTTATTATATTGGGTGAGCTTCATTGGGCCCATATATGTTTATAATTGTGAGCTCTTCCTGTTGGACTGTCCCTTTTACACTCTTTAATGTCCATCTTTGTCAATTCTGATCTCTCTAGTTTGAAATCTGCCTGTGTCTAAGAATAGTGCAACTATTTCCGCTTGGTTGAGGGCTCCCACTGCATGGAGTATTAATTTATATCCTTTTATATTCACTCTTTCTGTGAGTGAAATGTCCTGGTATAGACAATATGACTTATTCAGATGGTTAAAATATTTTAAGTTATTAAAAATTTAAGTGTATCATATAGTAAATTACCAGACCTTTCATACTAACTGTCTGCCTAGTGACTGATGACTCATAGGAAGCATCATTCTGATTGGTTCTTTCCTCCGAGTCTGTCCAATCCCATGGTCTTGGGAGACTCTTAGGTCTTTGTCTCTGATACTTCACACAGGAGCTCCATTTAGCGAGTCCTTCACTCCCTCTTAGCTACTTTCTCTCTCTCACCAACAGTCTCCACTCCGTGATGGACCTGCAGTCTCCTGACTCCCCCTGGACAGCGATTCTGACAGTGGTACTGCTGTTACTGAGCAACTCTGGGATCCAGGGCAGAGACACACCAGGTAAGAGCTGAGTGGCTGCTCCTGGAGGGCCTGGCTCAGGGAACCAGTCTTAGATGCCTTTCTCTTTAGAGGACCAAACTCTGGAAAAGGTCGTGGGACCCCTCCCACAGTCCCATGTCCTTCCTTCCCAGCTAGAACATCAGGCTCGTTTCCTGTTTGTCATCTAGCCAAACTCTTGTCTCCCCAAGGACACAGGCGCAGTGGACAGGGCAGGGATGCCAAGACAGTGTTATACTTCTCTGTTCTGAACAGCAGGTCAAGAGATCTGGAATAACTTTAGAAGACATTTCTAGAGAGAGAAAGGTCAGCAGCGTCAGCCTTCTGGTTCTCCTCCAATCTGCATCACAGCCTTGAGGGGACTCGGATTATCCCCCTGAATCCGTGCTCAGGGACAGGTCCCTGTGCTCCCTGGGCAGGGGAGGAGGCTGCACCCTGGGAAAATGATGGCAAGTGGAGAGAAAGAGAATGAGGTGGCAGGCTCTTGTTCTACCCTGATTGTTGAAGGTGGTTCTTCCTGCCTTCCCAGGGCCAGATTCGAGTATCAGAGTGAACTGAGCTTGTAGGGAGAGTGAGGTGAGATTGGGTGACCTGTGGGAAGGACTCTGTATGTTATCAGACCACCCAGGAAGGACTGATAGGGAAAGATCCCTTCCTCACACAGCCTCTCTGTGGAAAGTGTGGTCCTGTGATCTGCAGTGCCGTGTTTTGCCCTCAGGTTGCCTAACTCACTAATCCAAATTTACAGCCAACACCACAGGAAAGAGGGCTGTAAGTAGCTAGCTCAGTTTTCCAGTGACTTCCACATTTCTTCACAGGTCTTTTTCCCTCAGGCCCCTCCACACCTCCGGGGGTACACCTAGGATGCCCTGCACTCATTTCAACTCCCAGTTTTCCTGGGATACTTGTGTTTGAACCTCTGGAGTCCAGCGCCCCAGTCCCAGGTCTCCCCTGCTCCACAGTGCCACCTACTGAGAAGGGAAGGAGAACCTGTCCTTGTGAGCGCAAAACGGTGTTGAGCCAGCAGGACAGCTCAGCGGGCACTGTATCTTCCGTGTCCTGGGGACTCAGCTGGGGATGCGCTCAGTGGGACAGTGTTTGCCCGGCATGTACGAGGCTCTGGGTTCAATACCTAATAGTGGGGGGGTTGCGGGGGTAAATCTGGGGATTGAAGATAGGAAAAGGCTGGGGAGCCCACAGCCTGCAGTTGTCTGTACATGACAGGCAACAAGCATCAGTAGGAGGCGAAGGGAGACCGCACCCACTCCCCACAGGAAGGTAGTAGGCAATGGGAGTCATCCAGAAAATGCCAGTGGGTTTTGTTGTTGTTTGTCTGTTTGCTTTTTGATGAACAGAAAGCAGAGTGGTGTGTTTAATGGTGAGAGGGGAGCCGTGGAGAAACAAAGGCGGACTGAAACGTGGAGGAGGGATGAGATGGGAATGTGTAGGTGTGAGCAATGCATAGTTGTGAGGGTCGGTTCTAGAACAAATGTCCAGAAAAATCTGCTCGCATAGGGAATGTAGGGAGAGCGGGCAGGGCTGATTGCGGTTCCCTCACACTCTTCCAACCTCATACAGATGCCAACCTCAAGCAGGAAAGAAAGAAAGGGGAAAAAATGAAGAGCTCGAGGTTAGGCTGAGGGGCTGTGGGAAGGGAAGGTTGGCTGTGGCTACCGGAGAGCAGAAGGCACAAGGGTGGTCAGGCTGTGAGCGACCGGGCAGGTGGGACGGCAGCCTGCCTGTCCCCACATCTCACATCCCAGGGCTCCAGGCCACACTCCGAGTCTCTCTCCACCTGCTGGGCCCTTGCAGCAGCTGAGCATGCACTTGAGTCTCTGTGAACGCTATTCCTCTGTCACTTTTATCCCCTAATATAATCAGTAAGATAAGTTGGGTACAGTGAAAACCAGGGGAGCGTTGCGCTTAAAAACACTTTTGCAGGCTGGAGAATGGCTCAGCAGTTAAAGCGCTTGCTACCAAGCAGTAAGTCAAGGGCTAAGTACCTGAGTTCTCTTACCCAGAACTACTTAGGCCAGGCATGGTGGCGCACACCTGTAATCCCAGCACTCAGGAGGCTGAGACAGGAGGATTGTCCTGAGTCCAAGGCCAGCCTGGGCTCCATAGTGAGTTCAGGACCAGCCTGGGCTGCAGGGCAAAACCCTGTCTCAAAAAAAGAAAAAGAAAAAAAAAAAACACTTGCAGCCCCCACTACAGCTGAACTAAATGACCACTTAAAACTGCGCGATTTCTTGGCATTTCAATCTCTGCTGTCTTTTTCAATGAAGTAACAGAAGCTTTTGTTTGACAAAACACACTTAAAGTGTGAAGTTAAACACACTTTATATAGGCTGGGGGCGTGGCTCAGCAGTTACAGCGCTCGCCTACCAAACACAAACTCCTGCGTTTATCCCCAGCAACATGTAATAGCTGTGCTGCATGTGATGTGTGTCTGTAATTCAGCACTCTGTACGCTGAAGCTGGAGGATTGCTATGAGTTCTAGGTCAGCTTGGGCACATAGGGAGTTCGAGACCAGCCCAAACTGCAGAACAAAATCCTATCTCAAAAACTAATTGAATAAATAAAAATAAATAAATAAATAAAGCA